>ARYC01004003.1:0-48711 GCA_000711775.1 Oxytricha trifallax
TTTAGAACGGAGAGGTACCTCTACTACATAAAAATTCATAAGTAATATGTCACACTTTTAGTTTGAATAATTAAAAAAAAATATAAATTTTTTATTAATTTTAATTATTTTTAAAATTCAGTAAATATAAATTATCATAATGTGAATCACAAACTGTCGAGCTTGAATAACTAAAATAAGAAATTATTGAATCAATCTACTAAAGGCAAAATCATAAAGTTCATTAGCTTGAAGCCTTATTCATCGCTTGCAGTTTTAAATTTGATCCTTTAGGTTATAATTACAGATTCTGGATTTCACCATGCATTTATAAATAACAATTATTAATCTTAATTCAATTATATATTTATCTGGATTAATCAGAACTGATTTTGATTAATATAATTAGAAATAGTGGATTATGAACATTTAATATTTTTTATTTTAATTTATAAGATTATCTTATTGTTTTTTAGTTATTGTTATCTTCAGTTTGATAACTAATTAAAAAATCACAAGCATATGATAGAATTGAAATATAAATTTAATTTTAGTCGTTTAATTTATACAACTTACAGATCCAACACCTATTCATAGAATATTTTGTATCATTAAAATTAGATTGTATTTAGGGTATAAAATTTAATTGATTAATGGTCATTAAATTAAGAAGACAATCTTGATTGCACTATAATTAAAATTTCAATTCTCTAAATTAAAGTTCTTAATATTCCTTTGAACTAAAATTGCTAATTATTTTGAATTAAATTATATCCAATAATTATTATCATTATGGTACAGGAGATCAACCACCAACTAGAGCAAATGTTTATATATGAAGGAAATGAAGGCGAAGGACATAGCCTCTGGAGGAAAAAAATTGAACTATGCTCACCGTAAAGCAAGTGATAGTGCTGAAGAGGCAAGTCTTTAACCTTGGCTAGACTGGAGAAAAACCAAATTCACTGATACCAGAGCAGATGAGGAAGAGGGAGGTTTCACCATTAAGTATGCTGGCTTTTGCTGCTACTACTATTACAATACCAGATACAACGAAAAAATGACTCTAATCCTCAAATTAAATAAATTTCAGCCAAACAGTAAAAGATGGCTGACATACGGAAACTCAACCTATCTGTATACTTTATCTACACCTAAGTCAAATTAACTAAAAACATATAGTTATATAGTAACATAATGATAATGATTATAATTATCTTTAGTTGAGTGCATATATAATATAGAGATCTCTAATAATATTGATCTCTTTTATTTATTTCATTCTAATTCTCTAATTCTCTAAAATTATATTACTCATTAATAATAATCAAATGTTTATATTTTTAATTAGTAATTTGACAATTAGTGATTAAGACTTAGAGAACGGAATGAAGAAAATTTATAAAGCTAATGTAAAATCATAAGAATTATCAAGTCATCCTACAGCTTTAAGATTTGAACTTCGTTTAAGAACTTATACATCGAAGAAACTATAGGTCGTTTGCTAGGGCTCTCCACCAATCAATGTGAACTTCTTTTGAAGTCCCTTTCACCCCCTCTTCTCTCTCATAACACATTTATGGAATATTCAAGAATTCTTACTAGAACCTAGACA
This sequence comes from Oxytricha trifallax, assembly GCA_000711775.1. Taxonomy (NCBI): domain Eukaryota; phylum Ciliophora; class Spirotrichea; order Sporadotrichida; family Oxytrichidae; genus Oxytricha; species Oxytricha trifallax. Next base: position 1,595 of record ARYC01004003.1, read on the forward strand.
CTAATCCATCCATTCATCAATTACATCAATGTTAAATACAATATTTTGAGGGAATTTTTTGAACTATTGCCGACATCTTTTTTATCTACGACAAAATCATACCTACTTTTCCAGAAATATCTTCTATGGAAAACAAATAGTAGGACTCAAATTTTTGAAATTAGGTATCTCTAATTAAGCCAAGATCTCCTATTTAGTACCCTCAGTAAGTGATAGGTAAACCAGATATTGCCGACATAATTCTTACCAAGCACTCTTACCAGCAGTATTGAATAGAAAAATAATTAGCTGACTAGAAGTTAGTATAAGTGAAGGATAACGTGTTACAAATAACTATACACTCTTAAAACAAAGGAAAGTAGAGAGTAAAGTTAAATGAGTACTTATTAAACTCGTTGCTTATCATAAATTGGTCTAAAAATCATGAGACATACTTAAAGAGAACGGAACTGATGGCAAAATTTCTTGAAATTTTACCGTAAAACCAAGTTATTTTTAACTTGATTCCTGTGAAAATGTTAATGAAATCATCAAAATAATTTTGGTTAAACTAGTTGACATGACTATCTATGAAACTCAAGTCTTTTTGGTATAATAGTTAAAGAATTAGTTAAACTTGACAACCTCAAATTATTTATTAGCTTACATTCATAAAAAACAATTACCTTCCTCAATCTTATCTACCAGATTAATTGTTGGTAACATTAAAAGACTCCTCTAAGTATTCCTAGCAAAATACTAATAAAAACACGAACCTTATTAAAATGATAGAAAGGGTTTACTAGTCGCTAATATGTATGCACATGTTTAAGGCCATTGAAAAATATCAGATTTTCCCCACATAAATATAAACTATTTACCAACATAGCCTTGAGAAAATTAACAAATTATATAAGAGTAACTAAACCAAAATCATTTACGAATATTATTCTAAGTAAGCAGCATACTAAACATTTGTTATGAGTTTTCAATCAAAACCCCAAAACCCCTTAGTGAGGTTTATAAGTGCTTTGATTAGTAGGGTAAAGTTGGGGTTTTATTAGGTTAGTAGAGAAAACGCAAGTTTAATGAGACATTAATATGTATTTAATGAGTATTAGTTTAATTATATCACACGAATTTTACTTGCTTGTCTTTGTTGTATCTCTTGAATCTCACTTTCTTTAGTGGTTCGAGCATATCGTCTAAGGATTGTCTTGGATATGCTGGAGCTCTTACTATTATCTTCTCTACAATCTTCTTTATCTCTTAGCATACATCATCTTGTTTTATGTGCTTCTCAGCTAGATTTATTGATTATTTTTCATATTTTGTATTAATGTAAGTCATGCTTTCCATATCGCACTCTAAAATTATTGCAGCTACTGCCCAAACATCCCACTAAATAGGGCCATTAGTCCATTTCTCTCTGATTGGGAAGTAACCTGGAGTACCAAGAACCTTTGCTAAGGTTACAATCTCTTATCTTCAGGCTCTGTTAAAATCAATTACAACTACTTCTAAAGGGCAAAGGTTTAGCATAACATTTTCAGGCTTCAAATCTCTATGAACGTATCCAAGCTCGTGAAGTTCCTAAACACCCTTTATCATATTAGATAGAATATCATTCAAGTCATCTGGGTATCTGTTTTAATATAGATAATCTCGGAGAGTCATTTCAAACTTTTTTAGCTTAGTGCGATGAAACTAAACCCTAAAATAACACCATCTAGCTTGAGCAAATTCTTGCAATCTTTTTTCTAAACCTCTCTAAGTACAATATATTCGTTAGCAAACTCATTTTAATACTGCTCGTTTTTAAGGAGATAGCTGAAAGGATATACCTTGTAGGCATAGTCATCAACCACTATGAGTTTTGCTTTAGCAGGTACGTTTATATGTAAGTAGTTTTCAATACAACTGCTAAGGCCTACTGCATTTAGTGCAGGAATATACATGGCTCTCTCTTAAAAGCATGCTAAAAAGACATTACCAGCAGGTTGATTCATTAATTCTATTCGCTTCTGCCTCTTGAGCTTCTCCTGTTGTTCTTTTTAAGTCTCAAGATTAATAGATTTTCTTTTAGCGGGCACTAATTTCTAAGTCTCTTTATCTTAAATCAAGAACTCACTTAGGTGATGCTTCTGCATATGTTTCTTAACTTTAGCTGAGTGAGTATAAGACTTCTCACAAGTCGTGCACTAGTACCTGCCATCGACCTTATCTTGCTTAAAATACACCTTAGCTTTCCCAGAGTGAACCTCTTTCATATGTCTCTTCAAACTGGAATCAGTAGAGAAATAATTTTAGCTGTCTTAGCATTCAAAAGTTTTAATCCTTTAAATCTGAAGCTGTTCCTTTTCTTCCTCAACATCTTTTATTGATGTTTAAACTTCTATTTCAGCTTTCTGTTTCATGTTTTAAACCTATATAATAAAAACCTTTGCTTCAAATTCAAGAGCTCTTAGCTCTGCCTCCCTCTCAATATATATATTTTCTTGTTTCTTGGTTGAACCAAAGTTAAGCATTGATTGACCTGCTCCTAAAAGTGCCGCTCTACGATTTAAGTTGACCGCCATGTTTAAATTCAAATTTAAATTTCTATTATAAAGTTCTTAAAACCTCTATAGCTATAGCTGGACTATATAGGAGTTGCTACAGCATTAATGATGGTTTGATCTCAGCTCTAAGACTTCATATTTCTACTCAGTTTATAACTATAATTTTTGTAATTTTTCACTTAATAATTTTGATTCTGGTACCAACTCAGATAAAGTTCAGGTTGGTACTGGTACCAATTAAATTTTGAACCAGGTTGGAACTTTTCCATTAAAACCTCACTGGATTAAAACTAGGGACTAATTAAGTTTTGGTACTATTAAATTGGTACCAATTAAACTTAAACGAATTTAGTACCGGTACTAATTAAATTTAAACAAATTTAGTACTAATTTAATGGAACTAAATTGATAAAAATGGAGCTCCATCTCTGAAGTTTGTTACAGCTTCTGCGAACCTTCTCCACGTATCCTTACAGGGTTGACCTCCTATAAGATGCCCATATTTAATAGTAAGATTTAAAGGATAGGATCCAGAAGTCTATAAATTAAAACTTGAAATTCATTAATAGGAAGAGGAACAAAGATGGAATCATTCAATGAACAAATGAAAAGGGTTGATGCTCAAGAAATGATCTCAAGATTCAGAAGCAAGGAGGATCTCTATCGATACCTTACTTAGCATGGTAAATAAATTGATGTTAATCAACGATGTATACAGTTGGTCTATTCCTTCCAACGATGGAAGGTACTAAAATATCATTCTTAAAAGCAATACTCTGCGAGGAGAAGAAAGCTTTTAAAAACAAAGAAATCAAACTGATTGAAATACCTAACTACCCAAAGATTTCAGTCACAAATCTCTACTAGGATGCAATGAAAGATGAGGAAGTGGTTATTTACCTTTCTAGCAAGAAGTAACTCTCAAATAAATTGCCTGAAAGAAGCTTCTTCTTTGGTGTTCTTGGTACAATCAAAGAGGATTATTTGAGAGAAATTATAGAAGAAGCTCATAAGAAACGCTACTCTATTTCTCCTGAAGATTAAAAGAAGCAAGGAATACTAATAAGCGAGACATGGCTAGCAGAGCTTAAGAAGCATCCTTATCACTCTAGTAAGCTTTGATTTATAACTTTTTAGGGTAACCTGGAACTGGTATATTTCTAATGAAAGAGAATGCAAAGGTTCACAGAGAGAAAGTCTCAAACCATTCATTAAGTTAGAAAAAGACTTTATAATGAAGTTTAAAAGTCTGATGAAATGAACATAGATGCTGGTGCTGGTACAAAGGGAAGAAACATGGGTCTTAGTAAAGCACCAGAGGAAGAAAAGAAAGAGAAGCCGAATCCATTTAAGAGTTAGTTTGATATGTGAAATAATTCATTCATTTAAGTCTAACACTTATTAATAAACATTCATTCTTCCTTTCCTTGCACATATCGTAGTCTAGTCTTTACCCACTCTCCTGCAACTACTCTGTATTAAGTCTACTGTGTCGATTGGTAGATCATGCATTAGGCGATAAAGCAAGAGTTTCTTGTAGTGAGTCTTAATCTAACTCCAATAGAATTCGATTCCATTAAATTGAGGACTGTAAGGAACGTTATACAAAGGAGTTATCTTTAATTCTTCATAAGCTTTCTTAGATTCCTTAGTCTTATGAACTGAGAGGTTATCAACAAACAGGATGATCTCTTGATCGTTGTACTTATCTCTTAGCTTATGTAAGAACTCTATATACTGCTCTCGCTTAATAGAGCGAGGATGAATAACATAAGTTTCTAAGCCTGAATCTTCACTGATACCAGCCAAAATTGCGTCAGTGACAACCTTAACCTTTTAGTCATACACTTCTATATTATCGTACTTCTTGTACCAAGACTTATTAATAAAGGTGTTGAACGAAACACAGCTTCATCAGCGTGTATGAACTTGATGTTATTATCAACAGACCTCTGCATTTAATCATATATATAGTTTAAATTATTACTATAAATGGCAGAGTAAAGTCAATCACTCTCTTCACTCTATTGACAGTCTTGAAGGTAATACCATTCCTTCAATAAATATTTGCAATAGTCTATGGTGAGATACGCATGTCAGGAAACTTGCGATGAAACATCACAGCTCGCTAGTCAAGTGGGAAATGTGCCCAATACTTAAGAGTCTTAGAATCGCAGAGATATTCAATAGGGTGCTAAGAGAACTTTTATTTTCTTACAGGATGTTATCAAGAACCAGAATTGAAATGCTAAACAGCTAACAAGCAATGATACCTAACTGTTGAGGCACTCTTGCGCAGGAGCTTAGCTATAGCAGCATAATTCATAACTGGTTTGAGTTAGTCTAAATTAATACTCGCACCATACCTAAGCTTAAGCAGTAAATCTAAATATTTCTCATCATAAATAGACCCCAAAATCGCTAATTTCTATTTCTCATTTTGCAAACTGGCCTAATTTCTCTACTAACCCTAATAAAACCCCAACTTTACCCTACTAATCAAAGCACTTATAAACCTCACTAAGGGGTTTTGGGGTTTTGAATGATGCTAGCTGCCAAAAGAGAAATATACTTAGGATCATCAGGAAGAGTTGCTACAAATTTATAAAAGAATGAATTTAAAAAGACAAGTAGTTTACACAAACAACAAAAAAATAGGAAGAAACATAACAGAAACAATTGAAGATTATGAAGAACATTATGATTTATATTATTGAGGAACACTCATGTTTTGATTAATATTTGCTCAAAGTATGGATATAGTTGCTTATCGAAACTCTATAGCATTTATAAAAATATATAATTATAAACATTAATTATATACTTAGTACTCCTAGATATCTCGATGAATCAATTATCATTTTATAATTAATTAAAAATAAATTATCTATTTCTTTGAATTAATACTATTATGATAAATAAATTATCTAAAACTCTTTTTCATTTGTTCTATATTTAATAGTATTCTTACAATTGCTTAGTTGTTATCTAAAGATTCTTTTTAAGTCTATATCACTGCACTTAAATTTTCTTCTAAGTCATACTTTCGTTATCTTTTAAATCTTTCTAATTTAAAGATATTCTTGCCGATAATATAATTGCAATTGGTGAAACTGATAATCATTTTATTTTACAATTAATTCATAAGAAATAATTGATGTAAACCTCTCTGAATAATAATTGATCTAATTCCTTTTACAAAATCATTATTTTAGCTTTTCTAACTAATCAAAAGTAATCACCTTTGTCAGCTCTTTTGCTCAAAGTTACCTCTCCAACCAATCATCAATTAAGTCAGCATATAAATCATCAGTTTTGAAATAAGCCCATTATTTCATGAAAGAATTGTTAATTAGTAACAAACTTAAAATCTATTTCTACTTAAGACTACCACTTTCTTTCACTTAGTAACCGATGTCATTAAGTTTTGATGTTTTTGTTGATTAAAGAAGAAAAGTGCTTCGTTTGCTGTTTTAACTGGATCATTATTACTATATTAGTAGGCTCGCTGACTATCATAGTTATGTAGAGTTTATTGCATCTGTGGTAATGTAGGTAACTCAATCCATACTCATCTTCATGGTTTTCAATCATTTATGCTTGCAAGTTGAAGAGTTTGAAGATCTTCAGTTTGTATAATTGGAATTCATGCTTTCCTCATTGTCTCCCTGCATTTATTCCATTTGTATATAAATTATAAACTCACTTGATCATTAAATTCTTTTTATTATATTTATATTTATATTTTGATTATTTATGTTGTTCACTATATTGTTCATCTTAATTAGAGTAAAATCTTCGGCTATGGGGAAGCATCCTCCCCCCCCCAATGTATATTTTTCATTTTGTAGTCTGATAGAGTTTTTAACGCTGAGTAATAGTAGCTGATAAACATGGGGTGTGGGAGAAATAGTTTTGGAGCTATGGCCTCATCAAAGTCCCTTTTTATATATAAAAATCATTATAAATATGACAAAAATTTCCAAAATTTTCACAAAATTTAATTTCTCTAAATTGAATGATTTTAGCATTTATTTTATAAATTGACAAAATTTATCTATTTTATTATAATTTTATAAAATGAATTAAAAATCTTTTTAGCTTATATTTAATATTATATATAAATATAATTAAAGTTTTCTTTATAAAATTTTAATAAAATAGATAAATTTTGTCAATTTATAAAATAAATGCTAAAATCATTCAATTTAGAGAAATTAAATTTTGTGAAAATTTTGGAAATTTTTGTCAAATTTATAATGATTTTTATATATAAAAAGGGACTTTGATGAGGCCATAGCTCCAAAACTATTTCTCGCAAACCCCATGTTTATCAGCTACTATTACTCAGCGTTAAAAACTCTATCAGACTACAAAATGAAAAATATACATTGGGGGGGGGGAGGATGCTTCCCCATAGCCAAATCTTCAATTAACTGTAAATCATGCTTGTCTGTCCTCTTCTCTTTGGCTTACTTGCCTTGTTACTAGTCTTTATCGACTGTTGGCTTGAAAATATATCATATGCACTGAGTCTATATCTTTTAAATTTTACCTAAGAATGCTTAGCTTTCAAGTTTTATGCTTCTAGATTAATAAATAATAATAATAATATTTTAAAATAATTAAGTTTATATTTCCAATGATATAGTTTGTTTTCTTTTGAGTTTCAGCTAGTTTGAAGGAAGTTAAATAAACAATGAGATTAAACAGAAATAAACACTTCCCGAAGCAAGCTATTTACTTATTTTAACGATTAGTGTTTCTTGAATTATTTTATACATTTAAATTCACATCTTCAATGCACAAACTAATTATGTTAATATCGCTAGAAATACATTGTAAGCTTTACACTTAAAAGTGGATGTTTACTGCTTTTATAGTTATTTGTTGATTGAAATTCAGGGTGTTCTACTTCTTAGTCATTCTTTGTGATACTATGGCCCTCACCACTAGATATCCACTCTTCAATGAAAGAGGAGTAATTTTAGAGATTTATCGAGTTGTTTAGCAAGAGATCTTGTTAAAGAAAACCCATGTTATTCATAATTATGTATTCAGGTATTTTAACATAAAATATTTATGATTTAAATTCATTAACTTAAGATTAGTAATAACACTAAAATGATTGTTTAAAGTCTAGGTGGTATCTCCAAATCCTTTACAAGTAAATTTGCACATTTCTCTGACTGCTTTAAGTACACCCCTAGTTGGTAGAAGCATGCTTCTTATGATTCTGTAGGCTATCAATTTCAATTTAAGTTAATCGCATTTCTTCCTATTGAACTCTTTATAGCTTTTTCAATTTATATTCACGTAGATTTCTTTAATTATTAATAATTAATGTAATAAAAATTAGAATAAAGTTAACAATTCTTAAGTTGTCATAGAAAACACGAATAAATTTAATTATTTCCAGCATTTTATTCTTGGTGGATCTGAAGAAGATTCTTTGAATAAGTTGATAAATTAAAGATATTTGTATAAATAATTAGTTAGAAAAGTTTATTTAAAATTGATATCTATGAAATTCTAATTAGTTTGTTTGCTATAATTATTACCATTTATTTTATTAAGATATATATAAAAGAGTAATTTTTTTCGAATTTGAAAGTTGTTAATTTATAATTTAAATTCAAATTTAATCAATATTATTATAGATATTTGATATCTAGTCATTTAATCAACTAAAGTCTTATTTATATATATAGGATTCCATCACAGTTTAACTAGCTACCAAATTTATAATTCCAGTATTTAAGCCTTTTAATATATTTTATCATTCTTAAATTTTATTCCTAACTGCCAATAATGGAGACTGTAAAGTCTTAGCCTATTCATCCCTAATGAAGAAGACTGCATTGGTGTTCTAGGGCCAGCCCAGTGCTGCGACTACTGATCATTGCGGGGGAGGAGGGTTTCCAGTATGCCAGGGTGTAGGGATGGAACAAAGTCAATATACAGAAGTACTCACCCTAGATTGCCACTTCATTGCAAGCATCAACAGGGCAAGGCTGCCATTGAACACCAGTGGCATGGTATAGTCCAACGATCATTTAACCATCTCTAGCAATACCTACAATACTTATTACTCTATGAGCTGTTGGAAGATTAGTGTTGGTGTAAATCAAGACCCTCTTCGTGCATTGAGTGCTAGAAGAGCATAATATAGCAACTCCATTTGCGCTGAGACTTTTGGTATAAGAGAAAGCAATAGTGATAGAGTAGTCTTATATTCACTGATTTCTAAACATTGATCAACTTCAGCTCTCTTGGCATGAGAGCATGCTGCCTTGGTGTGAAGAAGTCGTATTAGAGCTCTAAAGTACCACAGTGGGTGAACTCCATTGGTTGAGACGCCAACGAGCGTAACGTAGAAAGTGAACTGCCTAAAGATCCCCCTGCCTCCAATAGGCAACTGCTCTGTGACATCATTGAAGTCCTCTTAATAGTAGTAGAATATTCAAGGCATCTTACACAACAAAATAGAGAATAGCGCTCAGTCTAGAGAGGGAAAGGGAAGGAAGATAAAGAGATCTTATGGTTTGAAAGTAATACTTTTCTCTTTATATATGAAATCATCAGCACTGTAGGTGTATACCATCACTTTGGGAAATTCCAATGGTTTTTTAGGAAACACTGATGCTTGATTTTCTTGGCTCTTCGAGGAGATGTCTGAGTCGGAAGTTCCACCATCTTGAAATAGCTCCCGCTTCGTCGAGTGGTGCCACTTGCCGCCCCCGTTCAAAGATTCGCCCCTTACTTCGACTGCAATACTGGAAGTCAAGAATGCCCCGAAAGGCTAATGCCTAGACTCGCTGCCAAGAATGATCAACATAAGACAGCAAGAATTCAGAATAAAATGTCTACTTGATGGCAAATAAAATATGCGAGCCCATGCTCATCAACCAGGGCTAGAATGAAGACAGTATGCTTTCACATGATGCAATCACAGAGGTTCTAGATAGGGTTCGGAAAGAACATGGAGAAGACTGATATCGAAAAGATGTTAAATCTTTGGATATTGAAGGCAGTAGATTCATTGACTATCAGGGTCGTCGTTGCCACTATGAATAAGACGAATCTCCGAACAAACGAGATACTAAAACAGGCCTTTAGAAAGTTTGACAAGGACAAAGGTGGCTTAATCTCATCTGAGGAAATCAAGGAAATTCTTGGCTTTGGGAAGTCTATCTCAGAGGAAGCTTTCAATGACATTATTAAGCAAGTCAAACTAATGGAGGCAGTCATATGCCATTCTAAGAATTTTCGCATATGATGAAGAGATTAATCAGCTGATTATTTTGCAAAGTAAATGACATAATACATTAAATTTACAAATTTCATTCATCCTAATTTACAATCTTTTATATAAACCTTATTAATAAATTTTATTATCTATTTATTAGCATTATTATCTGGAAATAATCTCGTTAAAAAATTTGATTTGTGACATTGTCCGTTTTTTAGATGAATATACTTCTACTAATGTTCAATAATTAACACTGAATATTCACTATAAAATTTAACAAAATAAACAAAATTCATAATAATATTATAATTTTAGGAATTTTCTATTTCCTAATATAAATTAAAAAACAGATTAATTTCATGGTTAATTTAACCAATCATTAGAAATACATTTATTATGAATATATGGTTTACTATTTATGTTTAATTTCTTGCATAAATACTAACAGAATCAGTTGCTTTATAATTTATTAACTATTTTATAAGTTTTCTATCAAGATTATCTTTTGAGAATATGGATGGAATGTATATTTAATCATAGATTAAATACATAAAAGACCTTTAAAAAACTTTTGAGTCAAAGTATTTTTTTTATTTACAATTTGAAAATAATAATATAAGATTCAATCAAACAACCCTAATCATTTATATTTTATATTTTAATTCTAATATAAAATGAATGAATTTATCTAAAATGGGGCTAAAATCCTCCTTCCATTATTTTTAAACATAAATTTGTAAGAAGATGCCAATACTGTTTTGTTATGAAGCCTTCTATCCAAGCTATCAAAGGTATCAATTGAGGCTCTCTTAAACTCTCACTTCTATTTTTTCAACTTATCCAATTCTTTAATATTCTTCGTTTACTTCTTTTCTTTCTTCCATCTCATTGTAGTATATTTAATATTTTAATATTGACTTCATTCTCTATGAATCTTAGTTTATTGTATAGATTTTGAATGCTGAATGATAATATGAATTTCTATCCTTCTAAATTACCCTTTTATAAATCTCATTTTATAATGTAATAACGGTTAATATAGTAACTTTTCATCAATCTTAATTCTTCTAATTTATTCTTTTGAGAAGTGTATTTACTATGGCCTCTACATAGGACTATATTATGATAAATATAATTAAGTATTTTAGGCTACTCACAAAAATTTAAGTGATAACGCAATTTTCAAATTTCACTGCATAGAATTCAGTCTTGTTAAAGAATTATTTTGCCTTGGTATTATCTAGCTTGTTAAGATACTAATACTTTGATAAAAGGTGGCTTTAACATCAAGTTAATGTAAAAAATTCAAAGTAATCGAAATATTTCTTTTATATAAAATTTTAATTAATAGTTATTATTTTGAGGAAATGCTTTTAATATTATTATCAATCTTTCACTTTTATTAATAGATAGTTAGTAGATCCTATTAATTTGAAAAAAGAATTTCTAATTTAATATATATTATATTAATGGGAGTAAAGAAAAATTATAATTTCATTTCCAATTAAAGGTGCAATAGATCTATCACTGATCAATTATGAATATTTAGTAATCTAAGATAACTTATCTATTCAGATTAGGAGAATTCAAATAATAGTTTCACTTTAAATCGAAATATCTAAATTAAGCCAAAAAATATATAAAGTAAATAGTATCATGAAATAAAAGACTCTTTCTCAAAACTTACAATATACATGATTATTATTGTGTTTCATAATAAATAAAACGAATTAAGTATTTTAAAAGTAAGTCTGCATAATTAATAAAAAATTTAATCATTAAATATATAGGAAAAGTAGAGCAATATCGTCTTAATTAGCTCATCTTCCATCATCAAAGTCTTCACTACTTGCCTTGCATTTCTCGAGATCGGTACTCGTTCACATCGTTGTCTTCGTAGCATCACAAAAAATCAAGTTATAGGTTGAACATTTACAATCTTTAAGAATGCTGTTTTCACGATAAATTGAAAGGGCTGTCCTCCATTTAATTGTTGAAATTTTAATAAATCACCAATTTTTACAAATCAAATCAGGCTAGGTCTTAATTAATAAGCATTAATTTAAAATTTATATAGAATTCCCTAACTAAAATTCTTAATAATTTGATTTGTAAAAATTGCTGATTTATTAAAATTTCAACAATTAAATGGAGGACAGCCCTTTCAATTTATCGTGAAAACAGCATTCTTAAATAGAAATGTGACTGAGATTGTAGATGTTCAACCTATAACTTGACTTTTTGTGATGCTACGAAGACAACGATGTGAACGAGTACCGATCTCGAGAAATGCAAGGCAAGTAGTGAAGACTTTGATGATGGAAGATGAGCTGATTATGAGCTAATTAAGACAATATTGCTCTACTTTTCCTATATATTTAATGATTAATTTTTTTATTAATTATGAAGACTTACTCTTAAAACACTTAATTCGCTTTATAAAAGAATGGTATCAATTATTTTACGTATTTAAGAGACTTTTTACGCAGTTTTCTTCTCTTCGACAAGACATTTTATTAAATAAATATTTTTTATTTATATATTGAGATAATTTTAAATAAATTCTTAAAGTTTGAAACAATTTATTTAAGTCTAATCTTTTAAATGAAAAAACTATGTAAAGATTTTAAATTTATGGAGAATATATCCAAAATAAAATAATATACTATCAAAATTGAAAGTGTAGTACTCAAATCGATTGAAAAGTCAAAATCAATTTTTATATCCTCAATACAATTCTGATAGCATCAAAAAATTTTGGTTGTATTTAGGATTAATCAACTTAATTTGGTCTCCTGATAAAGTGAGTAACATCCTTGCATTTCTGAAAAATGATTTTTAATACATACTATATTGTTTTGCTTTTAAATATTAAATTGCAAAATTCAAGTACTTCCATAAATAATAAAATCTTTTAATTGTGTTAAAATTCCTTTATAATATAAAAATTGCACAATAAAATTATTCAATCCAAGTTATATTTAATCATGAAATTTTCTAAATAAAGTGAATTGTATTAAATAATAAAATAGACAAATAAATAATTTAAAACATGTCTGATCAGAGTGCTCTGTGTCATTCAACAACAATCTAAGTTACAAAAACATATCTAACATTTTATTTTTACAGGGGTTGCACCTGACAAGACTGAGGGCGTCAACGAAGAGGGAGTTCAAGGAGCCACAGAGAGAAAGGCAAAAGAATTAAGATATTCGATGATGAAGATGAAGATGAAACGTTTTTTTGTTAGATTTGCTATTACTAAAACCCCAATGCTGTTATTTACAATTTTTTGTAGACGTATAAAATTAATCAAAATACAAATACTTGAAACTTAATATCACATAATTCATTCACAAATTGCCAATCTCTCTCTCAAGGTCTTGAGCTGCTCCTGCCTCTCCCGGTCCAGGTCCTTGATCTCTTCGCATTCTCCATCCTTAGGTCTGAATTAAAATGCTTCCTTCATCAACGAATCCACGGTGTCCTGGGTAAGGGCGGGCTTGAATCTCTGCAGGAACTGAGGGGGAAGGTAGGGGGCGCTCCGCATCAGCATGGCCAGGTCCTTCTTGAATCTCTTCATGACGCTAACTCTTCTCTGCCTTTCTTGCTTATTGACAGGGATCTCTGGTCTCTATCAGCCAGCTCGGCTCATGATGTTGTCTAAGTCTCATTATCTTGATTGGATCTTATTGGTGGAAGACACTCAGAATGTCAAGCTCAAGAGAACTTCTAATTGGAATTTTTCAAATCGTTGAATTTTACAGAGAGCTTGTCACAGGCGAATTCGATGATTTTTAGCAAGCCACCAAAGTCGTATCGTACCTCGATCGAGACAGCACAGCCCGAGCTAGAAACATACAAATAACTGAACAGGCAGCTGTTTACCAGACAAAGATTATCAAGAGTATACTTTTGCTGATGACGCCAGGTAGTTGGAATATTCAAAATCACTCGACCCTCAGAGTCCTCATAAGTCGGCTGCATGCAGTGAGTGCCCTAATGTATGCGACCTTAAGCCAACGCATGTAGAGTGCTGCCCCCAAACAGGCCAGTTTGACTGTCATAGACTAGGGTGCCAAGAATCCTGATTTAGAAGAGTTTATTCTGATACAATTTAGCACTAGAGTACTATAAATTTCACTAGGCGCAATGCACTAGAGCTTCGTGCTTTGGCATAAGAGTTTAGTGCCTTTGGCTACTCATGAGTATTCAGGATGCCCAACTGACTTGGTGGCTGAGCCAACGATATCTGGACAGCAGGCGTTCTTGAGATAATTGCTGGGACTTGCCATCTGATCAGTTATCTAAGGTAATAGGTTACATTGTGCTTCTTCCCTACATATGGTGTGAACAACTAAGGCTCGAATCTTACCTTAATAGAGGTGCTGAGACATCCGTGGTGGGATCCAAGATATTTCCCATGGTTTGGTAATGTGTCGAATCATCGTGAGACCCTCCAATATGGCGCTCTCCATCTTCCTTCTCAAAACTACAAACCCCATTCAAGGTCTCGTCCACTAATGTCGAATAAGAGAACGTGGAGCGCGAGCCAAGAATACTGCTAACCACTCGTCAGAGTGCTCCCCGGCTTCTATTCGATGTCTATATGTTGCTCAAGAGATTGCCAAGGCGCTGTTGGAAAGATGTCTTGGTGAGCAGGGGATCGTCGAACTCAAGATTATCGAGCAGTAGATTCTCTGATGGGTCCTCCAGCAACTATGGGTCGTCTTGCTGGCTGAGCGGGGCGTTAGAATTAACAAGCAGTGAGGTTCATATGTTGGATTCGTGGCGTTGTAAGAGATTCTAAAGTAATATTATAGGAGATTGAGGATTTATAATAATTAAATTCAGCAATTCGTCATTTTGGTAGCTTTAGTAGAATAGCCTCCTCTACTACTACTACTACTACTACTACTACTACTACTACTACTACTACTACTACTACTACTACTACTACTACTACAGGACCCTCTAATGAATTACTAAAGCTACCAAATTTATATAATAATTTTATCTATCTTAATTTATTATTATCGTCACCCAAATCTTGTAAATAACAGCATTGGGGTTTTATTACTACTATTAATATTGTTATTATTCTAAATTCATTTTCTAATTCACTTTATTTTGTTTAAAAAACATCATGAATATTTAAACTGTGTTGAGAACGAATCTTGAATAAATATGGTGTACCTTAAAAATGAGTGAGAAATAGCGAATGTAAAATATTTAAAGAACTTCATTATGTCATATTTATGTTTTTAGAAATCAAGAATGTTGTGATTTTCAAGGCATATTAAAATGGTAAAAGGTATATCATTGCTGGCGAACAATAGTAACATACTTGGAGCAACTAGAAATAGCCATTTAAAGAAATTACACTAACTTTAAACAATTAATAATTTATGATTAAAAATAAGTTTATTTCTATAAAGCGAGTTCATCTCTCTAGCCATTGATTGCACAGATTCACAAGCACTCTCATCGGAATAATAATCCAAAATATGAGTTTCCTGCGCAGTACCAGCCTTTGCTTATATTTCTAAGGTATTTATATAATGCTTTTGTTTAAATTCATTCACACTAGAATAGTTAATTCCCCTGCATTTTCAAGGTCAGTGCCCCAGCACACAACTTCGAGAGATGAAATTTATAAATATTTCCATATCACTTGATGATGCTATCGGGAAATTTATGAGATGAAATGCAATTTAGCTAGTCCATTTTATTTGGGCTCAAAAGCAAGAGATATAGTCATTTATGAAAAGACTTTGAAGATTTTACTTTTTTTTGTCTCTTTCCTTTGATTTCTCAATCTCCTTTGATATTTTACACCTCTGTTTAGAGAAATATTTCTTTAACGATATGCTCTTAAATAATTTCTTAGTATTGTAAATAATCTTTTTGGGTCTTTTTTTTCTATTAAAATGTAGAGTTTGAAATGGAAGGAATTTTAATCTTATGGAAAACATTAACAGATATTTATCATTCTACTTAAGTTTAAAAAAGATAAAATATTTATTCAAATCTCTTTAATACCCAGAGACTTTTTTAAAAATTATAAATTGGGTTCTTTGACAAGAATGTATTATTATGTCAAAATTTTAAATCATTTATCATATCATAGCTCGCATTTTATAGAAACTACCAAGATACGATCGCTAATTAAAGATTTTGTTTTCTATTTATCATTTTAAAATAACTGACTCATTACTTTCCAAATAACTTCCCAAGTATAATGATATTGGTCATTATAACTTTACTTAACACGAATATTTAATCCATTTTGCCGTTTCTTAAGGATGCCCAAAGATATAGACATTTTAACCATCAGAACTTTGCTTTCAAATTATACATTAACTTTTATAATATCGATTATTTGTCTTAAATATTTAGAATCTTATGAGACAATTAACGTATATCAATCTTTCCACTAAGATTTATAAAAATCAAATCAATAACTATTTAAGAGTTTTTAATATATTTTATTATATTTATTCAATTAGTTTTAATATTCAATTTTCGCTTTTTATAATGATATTAAAAAATAATAAAATAATCATTGATTTTAAAAAATATTATTAATTACATTATTAATTACTTATTATATTACAAATTTTTTAATAAGTATGATTATCATCCTAATTGATATTTATTCTTTCTTTAAACAGTAAAATTTACTTACTTATGTGTGTGATTCTTAACCTATTTCATTATGAGCTTGATTTCCAAAGCTTTAATTCTTGAGTAAATTTGGCATTATGGATTTCTCCTAGATTCTTGAGTAACATCATTGATTTAGCTGCAAGTAATAATTAGGAGATGAGTTTTATTTTACTTTAATGAAAGAAGATTAAACTAGTATAAAATACTCACAAGATATTTCTCACTAGCAAATTTATAGTACTTAAATTACCACATCGAATGTAAAGATCTCCTTTTATGTACGGTAGGACTGGTAAAAGATTTCCTTAAGTCATCTTTACAAATTAAACTATGTCTACTAAATTTCAGCAATTTATTAGTAGATATTTTATGATTAAAAACATTTTGAAAATACAGAGAGAGAAGAGAAAATAAAGTTTATTCAGAACTACTAGTTTTCATTATGGATATGTCATATAACCATATTTAATGACATATATTAACTATGATAAAGATAAAATATTAAATAATTAATATTAATTATAATTTTTATTATACGACATTTAATCATATAAATAGTCACAAATAATAATAGAGATGTATAATGTATCAAGGACTGTAATACAATTTAAGAATATTCAAGAATTATTATCAATAAACGCAAAATTAATATAATAAGACTTATATTAAATATTTAAATTAAAAAATATAATTAATGCATATCGAATAAAGATTACATTAGTAAATATTATACACACTCTATGCATATCTTCACTCACGAGTAATTAGGCACTACCTCCAAATCTTCGATTTAAAGTTTTGAAATGCGCCAACAATAATTGATGCTTATAAATACATATATCCAGTCCACACCCCAAATAAGCCATTTTCTCCTATTCAAATCTGACATAAACCTAACTTATCCTGTTCTCAACACTCAACTGACAAGATACATGTACTTAATTAAGTCATAAATCCTTTAATAGTCCTAAATATGCTAGAAGAAAACTATTTTATCATAAGAAAGCATAATCAATTAATAGCACTTTATATATTTCATGGTTAAATATTATTGAAATTAATTATAAGATTCCTACACTTATAAGAATATATATTTATGTTAATCTTTTTAAGAATGGTTAACAAAACAAGTTTAAGTTTCGAAATTTTAAGCATTCTATCTTTATTGCAGGTAGGTAAAACTATTATGAATAGCGCATTTAAAATCTTTGAACTTCTATAAAATATCTATTAAATCTAAGTTACTTTGGAAATTTTCAATCAATATTAAATATGATAAGGCTATAATTAAAAAACTCGGGAATGTTCATTGAGACTTAAAAATTAGAGATGAAATAGTTCAGGCCTTTGTTCGAGGAGATTTATTAGGTACTCCAGGTTATTTTCCAGAAAGAGAATACTGAAAATATTGTATAGGATATGTGGGCATTATTAGTAATAATAATTGAGAGTGATATGCTAAGAAATGATAGCTTTAGCTTCAAAGGTGCGAGAGATTCAAAGCAAATAAACAAGTTTTCTTATGGATTTAGAGTCATTGCATGTTCAGCTATCATCAGACTAAGTTAAGTGAATTAAGAAATGAAAGATATATTCTAACAGTAACTTAGATAGATAAAATTATGAGAACTAATAACATGCTTATGTTTGAAGCAATAGTTAAAATAATACACATTTACATTTAAACCCTAATTCTATATAATATCTATTTAAAAGATAATAAAGTATACTTGAATTGCAAAATTTTATCACAAAATCCAATAAAACAATTTATGGGTTTAATTTTTACCAACAGTTTTAAGATTTATATCTTGTTTTTATGCAAGAAATAATACCAAAGTATAAAAGTCACCAATACAGATCTTCTTGTAGGGAGAAAAATTATACTAATTAAATTGTTTAATTCAGTTATTGCGCGTCTTTGTGGAAGAATTTCTAGTAATGCCAAATTTTCACTCTAAATACATTGCACCTTTTTCCGCAAGGGGTTGGAAAAATCAAACTTTAATTTTAAAACTTGTAGTTATAACTTTAAAAAATATATTTTTTTCTTTAAGTCAAGTAAGAAAAACTTATCAATCTATCATTGTCAACTCTCAATGGCAAATGAACAAAATCGCATCATTATAGTAATCAAATGTCTTGTCCCCTGTGAATGATATACTTAATTAATATCGTTCAAGAATATTCCGAAGATTGTAACTTTACATATAATAATTTATAATATTATTAACTGTTTTTTAATAAACTTCTTCCTAAATCACTTATTTATTGCATTAATATATTATTAATGTAAAATGCTTTTCTTATTTTCAATATAGAGGAGGAATAGATAATTAGGGATTTAAATATTCCAAAATTAAAAGACATCATTTATGCTAAAAAGAAAATTGAAGTAAAATGATTTTAATAAGTTAAGTAAAACTTCAATTGACTCCTAGGATTCACTTATATTTCATGATTACTATCAGAGAAATACTAAATGGTAGTTAGATGTGTATAGTTGATGTTTTATTGTAAAAGGAATATAAACATAGATAAAACTAAAAAATTTTGTGATTTATTGGTGGTAGGACATTTAATTAGTCATTTTTATATTTTTAATATATTTATTATATTTTAATTTTTAATACTTTTAATTTAATATAAAAACGTCTATCTTTAAACATATAAGCCACTTTATAAAAATTCTGACCTTCAACTACATAAAAATTAATCCAAATTCAACTAAAAATATATAAAAATTAATAGGAATAATTTAAAATTTTACTATTTAAATATAGCTTTGTCTGTATTAGTAAAAGTTTACATTATAAAAGACAAGTAATTGTTTTATTTATAATATTAAATTGCTAGCTACTAATTTGTAGTAGTATGCTTATTAGATTAGCTTAAACAATTCTATATTAATAGTTGTTGAGTATTTCTCCAATATTATTTGATTTAATATAATTTTATGAATGCCTATTATATTTTCTTTAAAATATATGATAACAATTTTGAAGATAAACAAATTGTATGTAGAACCAATTTAATAAGAATCTCCTCTTTTATGTTTGTTCTATACATATATTTTTTCTTCGTTTATATATATCAATAAATGGCTTTACCCTTCAAATTTGACTTTAATTCTTTATATTTATTTGCATAGATATAGCTTCCTAACATATATATTCTCCTCTTTTATTGTAAGTTAATCGTCACTTTTCAATTGAAATCTTTAATTTTCTATATATATATTTAAATTATTTTCTGACATGTCTAAATATTTAATACACTATTTTATTCCCTTTTGCATCTTAGATCTCTTGCTTCATTTAGATCTAATCAACAATTATTGAATCTTTTTCTATCAACTTTACCCCTACATCAATTTTCTCACAAATTACTACTTAAAATTAATCAATATTCTTATAAATATTTTACCTATCTAATTCAACTTTATTTATACTTTGAATGCGTGTCGACTATTTTAATAAATTATTAATGCTTTCAAGTTTAATTACGAAAACTATAATAAAAAGATAAATATATATCCATATTGATTTCATAAGAAAACTTCAATTAATCTATGTTAATATATAAAAGAAACTAACCCTTTCATCAAGAGATCGTCTCAATCTTTCATTTTTTGCTGCTTCTTTGCTATCTATTTTACTGTTTTCGCTCCATTCTACCAGTTATATTAGTTTTTTGTTTAAAATAATGATTCAAACTGCTTGGTTTTAAAAGTTCATGATTTGAAAAGATAATCTTTTTCTATGAAATAAATGTATTCATTTTCTTGGTAATGAGTTAGTTGAAATTTGAATTGAAATCGTAAGTATGTTTTTTATAAATTAACAATATATTTTCACCAATATTTGGTGATTGAAGTAGTTTGCATCAACAATAACTCAGTAAATCTCGCTGTATGTAACATTATTAATGATGCATGTGTCTTATGAGACTATTAAATAAGCAGTGGTATTAACAGTTAACTGTTCTCTTGTTTTTATAATAGTTTCAAATCGATCATTAGTCATAGCAACTTTGATGGTCTGCTTTTATTAACTCGCATCTACACAATACATGAGATTGCTTCAAAAAAACTTATTTGAAGAATTGATACTATTATTAAATAAACTACTTAATGGAATTTAAGCATTAATTATATTAAAATATAGTAAATTTACTTTAAAGTAATTGTTTAAATGACTTATTTCTCTTATTGATGTTAAGTATTATTGATTGAATGATCTTAATTTTGTTAATTTACAATATGAATTTTTAATTAAAGAAGGTCAATTTTAATATTACTTTTAAATTGAAACTCTTTTGCTTTTTATACTTTACTCTAAATGTTTTAAATGTTTGTATTTAATTTATATATTGGTTATAATTTAATAAAATGCAATTACAATTATGTAATTGAAAATGATAAGTTAATATTATTTAACTATTTTTATATTATGTATAATTGTGTTAATTAATGATGGATAAACTGTTCCTAGTTTTAGTATGAACAAAAGATTTAATTCTCCTTCTGAATTTACTATAATAATAAAATAATATTATTAAGCTTATAGTATAGTGATTATTTTTGCAAGCATTTTCTTAGATTATGTATGAATTATTTTTTATTAGTTCAACTCAATTTATAAAATGAGTTTGTTATACTTAATAAAAACAAGTAATCTAGACGTTGTTAATTTTTTACTGCGACAAATTTGTGTTCAAGAATAAAAACAGTTTGGATTTCAATTTCCATACAACTTCATAGAACATATTGATGGTAAAAAATTGAATGCAGTTGATGTAGATCTTAATTAATTCGCAAGCTTAAATTAATATTTCACTTGCAAGAAAGTTTCCTCCATTTTTAGTTTATAAAAACTATAATTTGTTATGCTGATGAGTAACTCTTACACAAAGTCGGATTATCTTAATCTACAGATTCTTCTACATTAATCTTCTCTCTATATTTGAGGATGATTAAAAATGGTATCTAAATCAATTTAAAATTCTAATAATTTATTCCCAATCTTGATTAAAATCATCATGCCTTAAAACAAATTAATAAAAGGATAACAAACTCTTTTAAAATATGATGATCTATAACTAAAAAAAGTGGCTATCAAAATAGCATAAAATAATGTTGCTTGATTACTTGTGACAAGTTATATCCCTAAGTATCATTTAAATGATTAATGCTGTGTAATTTTCATATAAGAAAGTGATAAATTAGATTAACCAGCAAATTGTTCAAGCATTATATGCTAATTTTTACTTCGTTTCAAATATGAAGTGGATGTTTTAAATAATTATTTGGTGAAGCTTAATTAAATTTATTAAATTACCTATATAGATTTTAAGTAAATTGAATGATGATATAGCATATGAAATTACTACTTTATTTAATAAAATATTAATTAAATTTGTGATAAAATTTATTATTTTATATTAATTATAGCCAGAAATATATTGAATGCTTATAGGAAGCAAAACATTATAAGTAATAATGAAAAATATTTCAAGAGTAACTCTGTATAAGAACGATTATTTGATATGAATTTGTTTAATAAACTTTACATTTAAGTCTTTAATTTTGGAGTAATAATCAAAAATTAAATTAGTAAAACGTATTCAAAAGAAAATTAATAATAGAGGTAATAATTAATGGGATGTATTATGCATAGTAAATTTAATGTATAAAGGTAGACATATTAAAATAGAAAGTTAATAGATAGATAGATAATAACTTAAGGTAAAATAAAATGCGCATTTAATGAACAGTGCGATATAATGCGAAATGTAATTCTTTACAGTTGATGCTTTCACTCCTTTTGTCCTTGGATTCCTGTACCTTCTTCCTCATTCAAATTCTGCTGTCCTTCCTTTCCTTTGACTCTAGCCTCCTCTTATTCACTTTTCTTCTGATCCTTTGCTTCTTGCTTAGAATCTGATTATGAGATCTTCTGCTTGTTCACGTGTGGAGATTGGACCAATTTGTGTTTTCTTGTTCCACCTGTTGGGTTTGGTTCCAGCTCCATTCCGTATTCTCGCTGCTTGAGTAGGTAATTTTCAATTACATTTCCTTCCTTAATTATCTCACTGAATTTTTCCTCTTGTTCCTCCTAGATTAGCTCCATCTGTCTCCCTATCCCGTTCTTCAGAACCATCTCATCCCATACGTCTACTTATGATCCTATGTTTGTGTTCTGCGTTCCATTCTCTTCAGTAAGCCATAGGGCTTCGTTTCTTTTCTCAAAGAAAGTTAATATTTAATATCACTAAATAATCAACATACTACTTCAATATTATACTTTATTTCTATTTAATTTATATTTACTTTTTCTCTTTTTATCATTCCTCTCATCTTTGTCATTTTCTACTATATGTTCTTTATCTTTCCCATCAAGATTTATAATTTCCTCATTTCTTATCCTCCTTTATTGTTGTTATCAAATTTTGAAGGTTATTTGTTCTATCATTGGTCTTTGTTGAATGTATATATATATATTTATCAATATACCCTTTAAAACATGACAAGCCTCCTTTAATGGCAGTTTAAAATTTTTTATATACCTTCATTCTATACAAATTATCTTGACTTTCAAATCTAGATTTGGATTAAACAAATTTTTATATTTGTAAATTATTTATTAACTGTATAGAATTCCAGACATAATTTCAGTATATATTCGACAATCCTAATTCTTAATAATTTGTACTAAGTAGCGCTGTTATTCTACGATCATAGAGCTTCATTGCATATCTAGGCATCTAGTTTAATCATAATTTTTTTCTCTTCGTATTCCTCTGCCTCTGCAATCTTCTTTTTAAACTATATTTGCTATTATATATGAAAATTATTATTGTTTTAGTTGACTTTCTTTATTCCAAAATATTATAATTAATATAACAACCCATTTTTAGTCACATTTTACCCTAATTTTTAAAGAATGTTGTTGTTATCACTGCAGTAGCACCTTTAAAGTGCACTCATGAGCATGCATATCTCATTCATCAAGTTCTTTGCTCCTGTGATTCGCTTTATTTTTGAGATACCTTCTTTTCTCTTAATTATTGAGATAACTTTCTTTACTATTATTCTAAGATTAATACTGATTTATAATCAATTTCATTAACTTTATTTATAATTTAAAAATAATTCTAAGAACATCCTTTTTGCAATTTTTATTTTTAATCTTTATATTTTGCCTCTGAAAAAACAAAACTTTACAATTAAACTAGATTAACAATGACATCATATATTTAAGGAAAGATTTTGAGGGAAAAAATTGATGTTAAATGACAAGTTAAATTAGTTATTAACGTAAGATTTGTAAGTATAAAGTATAATAGACTGAGTTATTATTGACTATAAATAATAAATTTATTTTAAAAATACTAAAGATTCTCGATTCTTTATTAATATTGCCTTGAAAACAATTAAAATAATTTATATCTGCAAGAGAATCATAGCTAACTGGTTTTATTTAAATAGTAATAATGAGTAAATACTTTAAACACTAATTATTTAATGCCTAAGCATTAATTCTGCTTGACTTTATGATTAATTATGTTCTTTATTTTGTTCTTGGAAGTGTTACTAAAATTTTTATATTAAGTCATTTTAATTGATTTAAGCTAAGTTATCTCAGTGACTAATAAGATTTAAAGAGTATCGGATATTTGAATTCAATAATTACCTATTCATTTGCGAATAAACTTTACATAGTTAAAGAAATAAATAATAATAATAATAATATGATCTTACTGAGGTCTCGAGGGACCCCCGATCTTAAATATATGTTAATATTTAAGGGTAAAGCCCTTTTTAATAATTATGTCTCTTCAGTTTCAATTTGTGTCATAAGCTTCTGAACCCATGATAGTAGACTAAAATGTCTTTAAATTTGTCAGGATCTTCATTTTGGTTGAAGGCCTTCATATCTAGAACTGCTCTCTTAGCCATTCTGAACAGCATGTTATCTATCTTTTCACTGAGTGTCCTCATTCATAATCTCATTTTCTGTTCATCTATAAGTGTATGGATAGCTTCTTTGTAATCTTCAGGGTCAACTCCTACTTTATTTTGCATTGAGTGTATGTTATTTAGGGTGTTTTTTATATCGATATTAGTGTATATAGTTTAAATAAGAACTGTGATTCCTAAAATACATGATAATTTTTCCATCCAATCTTTTTCATGTTTGGGGAAAGTAGCTTTACCGTCCCAGGAGCAAATATGTGCTGCTAATTGACATGATTCACTTAGAAGATCTCTGTAAATTTTAGTTAGTCTGATGCCAATGATATTTTTATAATTTTCCCTGAAATTGTTATAAGTGACTGCTCCTATTTTCATTTTTATTTTTATGTCTTCAAACTATTGGTCTCGGTAATTGAATTGTTTAAGGGAGGTCAATTAATGAGGAGCCTGGATTATCTATGATTTATTCTAAAAACTCAGATTTGTTATTGGACAGGTGAAGTTATAACTAGACTATTTTTTCATATATTAAGTGTGTTATTCCCTGATTGTTAGACTCTGGTTTCTATTTTAAAAACAGATATTTATTCCACATTAGTTGGTCTACGTCTCTAAAGTACTTTGGCCTTTTATTGTTTTTTATAATGATGTCGAAACTAGATTTGTAGCTCACTTGGGAAGGTGGTTTAATTATTATTCTTTTTTCCACTAAGTTGCTGAGGTTTGTTAGGTATTGTTCAAGATTTTTCTTGTTTGCTTCCAATAAATCATTGTGAAATACATTGATAGTTGGATGTACTTCTGTTTAGTTGAAGTCTATGGCTGAGGCTACCATGTTTTTGGTCGGTATCTGAAAATATGATACGTAATTTTCGGTCAAAATATGTTCTTCTTTTATTTTATATTACCTTTACTTACTATACCGATCTATGACGTATACTAGTTCAGTGCGAAGGTAGAAAGATTCGCTTTTTAAGAGATGTCGGATATAATCCAGGACAAGTCTTGTATGGTTTTCCATATATTGAAGTTTGTCACTTTATTAACTCTGTAGTTTTTATATCTTTACCTTTGAAAAAGAAAGGACATTGCTTGGGATCAAATATTTCCTCTGAGGGCTTATATTCTTCCCTTGTTTGAGTGGTGGGCTATAGAGACGCAATAAACTTTTTAGAGGAGTCTTATTTAGGTTGTATTTAAAATTACAAACCTGTTGGAGTCTCTTCTATGAAATCTGAAGAGGTGACTTATCTTTCTTTGTTTTTTGTAATTACTAAAGATTATGTGTCTTAAGTGCTTGAAAGATGTGTGGCCTAGGTATGTCGATATTGTACATTTCGGTGTTAAACTTAGGCTCTACGGTAAGTCAGTGATATTTAATAATATATAAATTATAAAGATATTTCATTAAATATTTAAAATTAAGTACGAATATTTTATTGTCACTTAATATAAATTTCATGCATCTATATATCTTATAAATCTAATAATATTTCTTAAATTAAATTTTATAAAGATTTATTTTCCGTTAATGTTTTGATTCATATGATAATTATTTTAAATAAACTTAGTTTCTTTAATGTAACAATTTGTAACAATTAAAGGAAAATCCAAGGATAATGGTTAAATTTATAACATTTTTATTTTTTTATAGTATGAAAATGAATATCTATCAGATAAACAATTGATACTTTGAAAAATACATAAACATAGTATTGTAGGAATACATTCGATTTGGGAAAATGAATTAAAATTAATATTTATTAATTATTAATTACCTTCAGTTATGTTTTTGGAAAATGTCTCCAAACCATGACAATATTATACTCTCTGGATAGCGCATTAAAAATTAGACGGTGGTTGTTATTGCTATAATGAATTTATCTCATCGCCCAAGCGAGAAAAACCTATTATACTATTTTTGGAAGTTAGCTCAAAACCAAAATATTTCGCTTCCTGGGATGATTCAGGAATAATGCCAATAGTAAAGTCCAGCTACAATTGCGGGTTTTACAGTAAAATCTATTTATTTTTCAATTTTAAGTCACTTTGGTTTTGATAACTGCCATGATTTTAATATTTAATTAACTTAATTTAAATTCATTTTCCCAAATCGAAAGTATTCCTACAATATTGACTACTTTTTTATTCTAAATTTCAAATGATTAATATTAAACATCTCTTCAAAGAATATATGTTTGAATAGCACTTCTAATTAATAATTAAATATTCATCTTGTAAGCTATTTGCGCAAAAAATTCAAAGTAATATCTTTAAATAATTAATCAAATTAACAGTTTCATGTTCTTATTTCTTTGCAAGTTATTTTAAATTCTGTTTGTTTTCTATGAATGAAATGATCGATACTTATTCACACTACATAGTTAAATGTTCTTAGATTTTATATATGGAAAATTTAAAGGTAATTTCAAATTATTAATTAAGAAATTCATAATTGAATCTAAAATATAAATAATAGATAGAGTTTCTTTATCATATAATCTTTATATATTATCTTACTTATCTGATTAAGTGGTTATCTCTCATGAATCTCTCATGAATTTGATATAATTTATGATTCTATTAACCATTTTCACGCCTTAAATACCTAGATATTATTGTAATAGTTATTAAAATAATCAATTTATATAAGCCTTATAATGGTGAATTTTACAATATATTTAATCTTACATAACTCTCAATCTTCTAAAATAGATTAAGATATATATATATATATATATATAATAAAAAGCATTTCTTGTTTAATCACTGCTTTCTTTACTTCTTATAATTCTTTCCTCATTAACAATACCAAGTCAATTCTAAATTAATAATATTTTTTAATATTTTATTTTTTAATTAAATATGAGATAATTCACCTAATTATATTTGGGAGCATTTTGTTTTAAGGATAATAGTAGTTTGTAAATATCAGAAGTTGAAATACTCATGAGTAAGTGGTATAATACTCTTGATTACTAAACAGTTAAACTAGAAATGGGAAATTCAAATGTAGAAAGCTAGACTCTAATTTTCCGTAGAATGGCCCTCAATATATTGCTTATGCTGTATTTTTAGATACCCATTGTGATTAATTTAGAATCTAATGATTCATAAATACATCTATAAATTATGTTTAAATCAAATGAGGCCGTCCTATATTGTAGTATTCAAACAATGAAGACTATAATAAGTAATTATTTTGAGAGTCTAAAAAAGTTCGAGAAATTAAAATTTATCAAATAAAATAATAGTTCCTTGTGACAAATGCAATGGATTGATATGAATGCTAATATTGAGGCAATAAAAATACAAGCCTCAATTCAAAAGTTTAGTAATTAAAAGAATGGATAGTATTTTCCTTTAAGTTCATATTTTTAATCTAATCTTATGTGTTAAAAAAGAGAAATTACAATAATATTGATAAATAATGATATTATTAAATATAATACCTTGTTAATTTCAGTAAAAAAAGAAGATAGATATTTTAATTCATTCTATTTTTGTATATTAATTTGCTTAATTATTTTTTTACAATCATGGCAAGTAGACTAATCAAAGATTTAAAACGCTTTTGCATCAATGTTAAAAGCATTTCCCTTTGAGAATCTTGATATGGAACTCTCACTTTCTAATATGTTTTTTAGTTTTTAAAAGGTTCTTAAGCCAATGCCCACAACCATTATATATTAAATTGTCAAATAGATGTTAACTATTTATGATTTTTGTCTTAACCTTAGTATATAAAATTAATTTGATTCTTAGTTTCTATATTTTAAAAGGCAGTTTAATTATACCTCCAGCCTCATTTAACTAACTATTATGTGTGCAGTAACTAAGTGAAATAATTAGAATAAAGTAATGCTCGTAATCGGTTGTATTAATTCTTAAAAGAAAATTTCAAAATCAGAAGAGTTAAACTGATATAAAACTGAATCCTTCAACAAGAATTATAATTATTACAAATACAATATAATTAGTAATAGGAGAATATTTGAAGTTAGTATATTTTTTACTTTAGTATAAAGAAAAGAATTAAATTTTTTGGTAAGAGATCTACATTTTATTTAATTTTACTTATAAGCATAAAACTATTTCTAATAAATATTATGCTTTAAATTTGGAGTTTTAATAGTATTGTAGGAATACATTCGAAATTGGGAAATTAATTTAAATTAAATTAATTATAAATCAAAATCTTGACAGTTAAAGGTGGCCAATTTAAATGTTTTGGGCTCATTCGATAGAAAATTCAAAATTAGCTGGACTTTATTATTGGCGGTACTATTTTATCGCATCCCTGGAGCGAGATAACTCGACTTTAATGTGAGGGTGTAATTTAATGAATTAAGATGCGTTTAATTAAAGTCGAGTTATCTCGCTCCAGGGATGCGATAAAATAGTACCGCCAATAATAAAGTCCAGCTAATTTTAAATTTTCTATCGAATGAGCCCAAAACATTTAAATTGGCCAACTTTAACTGCCAACATTTTGATTTATAATTAATATAATTTAAATTAATTTCCCAATTTCGAATGTATTCCTACAATAGTTATGAAATTAATAGGATCATTGATTTTTTATAAATATGTTTAGTTTCTTATTTACTTACATTTCTTTTCATTACTTAATTTCATTTATAATATACCTTGACAATTATTATGAGTTTACTGGCTTAAGTTGTTCTTTCCTAGAATATTATGCGACACTACTCAATTAAGTTGATAATTTTTTAATGGAATAAATCATGAATCTTTTAATTCATCAAGATAGACATAGAAGAACCTAAATTTGACTGAAATGATTTGATTAAATTTCTAATGAACCAACATCATAGTAAATATAGAATATATTTTTATAAGAATGAGTTAAAGAGTTAATAAATCAAGTGGAGATATCATAGTTTAAATGGTATAATTTTTGTCATTAATCAAAATGAAGATTAAGTTGATATATCGTAGTTAAAAAAAATTATTATTAAATAAAATTTCTTAATGGCTGGAACAAACTAAAAGCGATTGAATTTTATCAAAATAAATATTGTATTGTTTATTCATTGTTGTTAAATCTAAACCAAAGTATTAAAATATTTTATTGAATCTTATATTTATATAAAGTAGTAAGAAAAGAATTCTAAGTACTGATCTAAATAGCAAGATTGTTAATTAAAAATGTTTATAATTATAGTTATTGTAAGTTTTTGAATTAACTTCTTATAATTTGCTTGAATTTAAGATTAATTCTAATTGAGATTAGTAAAAGATATTTACCCCCTTAATTATTTACTTTATTATTATTAATTTAAATTAAACAAACAAACAAACAAAGTAAATTGGCTATTTTAGTGTTAAATTTCATTAATTTATGTGAAATTATGAATCTTAATTGCAATATTTCGATTTCATTAATAGTATTACCTCGATCAAAACTGTATCTAGATCAATTAATTATTAATTTTGTAAGTTTAAGAATCGTTTTCTTACGAATTAGCTATAATTTAAGGATTACTAAATTTTAAATTAACAAATATGCCATAAACTTGCTTTATTTATAAACATAAGGATTATGTCTAAAGATTATTCACTAATATTGCTCTACTTATTAGGCTCTGTCTTCATATGCTATTTTTGGATGGGGTGTACAATTCTGGAATTTTTTGAAATTCCAGCACCATTCTGGAATTCCAGATTGGTGAAAAACATTCCAGAATGGTGAAAAACGTTCCAGATACAGAACTGGAATTCCAGAACTGTATCTGGAATTCCAGCTTCATTGTATCTGGAATTTTCAGAAAAATTTTATTTTGCTGAAAGTATAAGTGAGAAAAAATGGATAAATAATTTATTTTTTTTAAGTATACCTAGTTTCACATTTAAGATATGTTTTAATAAAAATAAATTTATACATTTATAGACATAATCGATAAAGTGCAAGATTTTATAGCAAAACATAATAATAAAACTATTTTTTTCCATCTATTTTATGTGAATAATTAAAAACATATTTAATTATTATCAAGTAAATTAACTATTTAAAATAATAATTAAGTATAATTTAATTTTCATGTTTTTGATTGCCAAATATAAGTTTTTAACAATCATGAAAAATAAAGATTATGATTTAAAAAAAGTATAATGAATTAGGTTGTTAATTTAAATGAAATAATTCAACATTATTACTTCAATTATAGCAAACTGGCTTATTCCTTGAATCTATTAATTAGAGTCTTAATTTATTTTTATATTTAATGAAAATACTTATTATTTGTAGCATTAATTATTACAATTATAAAGGAATTCTCATTATAACTTAGACAATTTTCTGGAAAAAATTAAAATAATTATTTGTTATTTCTAAATTAAATATCTTAAACAATTAAGAGATATTTCACATATTATTTATTATTTAAAACAGTTCATTTTACTGCTATTAGTAAAATTAAAGTATTTGAGACATTTTAATTAATTATTTTTTGAAATTAAAATAATATGGCAT
This sequence comes from Oxytricha trifallax, assembly GCA_000711775.1. Taxonomy (NCBI): domain Eukaryota; phylum Ciliophora; class Spirotrichea; order Sporadotrichida; family Oxytrichidae; genus Oxytricha; species Oxytricha trifallax. The sequence goes on from ARYC01004003.1 coordinate 32,530, forward strand.
TTGCATTTTGTTTGATACAATTATATAAAGTTTAAATTTATATGAAATTACTTTTGCTTCTAAATAATTTATTTATTGGAGAAAATAGTGTGTTGTTTTTTTAAAGATTAATAAATTTAATATTAAGAATCACTATTTAATTTTAAATTTTTGGCATAGTTTTGGTTAATTTATTTGATTATTTATTTGATTATTTATTTATTTATTTATTAATATTTCATGGTTTATTATTGTTACAAATTCTTCAAATAAACATTCATTTAAGATTGAATTTTATATCTCTCTACCTTTATTACAACTAAATTAACAGGAATAATAATTTGTATTTTTTATACTAGGTTTATTTATATTTATATCTTTATAAAAATTTTAATATCCCAACAGTTAAACAACTTCAAAATTTAGAATATATTACTTATTTATGTTTTATTGTAAAATTGAACCGGTAAATAATCAACGTTGAGAAAAGTTTAAAAATTCTGCAGAATTAGTTAACATTGATATTAATGATTTTTTCATAATTAAAAAAATTAAAATTCTTTATGAAAAAAAAATAATAAGTAAGATAAAAAATTAATGTAAAAATTGGAAAAATTATGAATAGCAATTAAAATTTGGATTATATTTTATATAAAGAATTTATATAAAGTTTTATGATTATTGATAAAATATAAAATAATATTGTATAATTTTGTTTTCTTATAATCCAATATAACTCTTTTTATAACTTGATATCATATATTCAGATATCCCTGTACAGAACTGGAATTCCAGAACTGTATCTGGAATTCCAGTTCTGTATCTGGAATTCCAGATTCATTGGATCTGGTGTTCCAGAATGGTGCTGGAATTTCAAAAAATTCCAGAATTGTACACCCCATCCCTATTTTTATTTAAAAAACACCAACACATAATTCTTGGATTTTTAAAATTTATATTTCAGTTGCAATCAAAACCCCAAAACCCTTTCAGTAGTTTGATTGAGTTTTTGATTGATAAAAGTAGACTATTAGTGCATACTTTATTAGGGTTATAATAGGGTTTATGTAGGGGTTTAATGCTTAAATATTAGTAATTGAAATGAGTATATGCGAGGTTTGGGGTCTGTTTAAGACTGTGAGTATATAGATTTATTGTTTAAGTGGCGATATGGATGCGATGAATATTGTGAATAACTCAAACCTATTCTTAATAACATATTTATTGCAAGACTAATCCATATCACCTGCAACTGTGAGGTCTCACTGTCTATTAGCATAGAATTTAAAAAGATAGCAGCTTAATTCTAAGCCTAAAAGACCTCAAAAATTTAGCAGCATCAAATTGAATATCTTATTAATGATAAGACTCTTAAATACTGGGCTCATTCTCTCTAGCCTAGAGGGCTGTGATGTTTCATCGCAAATTTCCTGAGCTCCAAATCTCTGCTTAATCGATAGCGAACATATATAAAAAGAACGAAATATCTTACAAGACAGTCAATCGCATTAAGAGAGTGATTGACTTTAATGTTCCATTTTAAAAGACTAATTTAAATTACATATTCGATTAAATGCAGAGGTCTTAAGAGCATAATACAAAGGGCATACACGCTGATGAGGCAGTATTTACATTCAATACCTTTACATCAAGGTCTTGGCACAAGAGGTATAGTAATATAGAAGTTTATGACTAAAAAGTTAAGGTGTAAACTCATGCTATTCTAGTGGAATAAGTGAAGATAGTGGCCTCGAGACTTATGTTATTCACCCTCGTTCTATAAAGACTGAATAATATATTAAGTCCTTGCAATAACTCAGAGATAAGTACGCTGACTAAGAGATTATTCTATTCGTTGATAACTTGTCAGTTCATAAAACTAAAGACTCAAGGAAGGAATATGAAAGGCTAAATTACCTGTATTTAATGTTCCTTACAGCCCTTAGTTCAATGGAATTGAATTATATTGGGGATTATTGAAAGGTCATTATTAGAAATTGCTGCTCTACCATATGATGCATGATTTAAAGATAGATACAGTCGATTTTATTAAGAGTGCTGCTAAGATTGTCAGCGATGATAAAGCTAAAGTATGCGCAAGAGAAGGGAAATTTTGTGTTTATAAATAAGTTTTAGATTTAAGCGAATGAATAAGTTCACATATTAAATTTGCCCGTAAAAGGATTTGGCTTCTCTTTCTTTACTTCCTCTTATGGCTTGCTTGGGCCTATGTTTCTTCTCTTAGTGCCAGCTCCCGCATCTATTTTCATCTCTTCTGGCTTTTATAAATCTTTGAAGAGCCTCTTACTCAATTCATGTTTTACTTGAGACTTTCTCTCTCTGTTTATTTGCTGCGCTCTTTCATCAAGTATAGAGCAGTACCAGGTTTTTCTATAAAGTTAGAAGACTAAGCTTACTTGAGATGAAAGGATGCTTTTAAAGTTCCTACAGCCAGGTGTCACTTATTTTAATACCTTGCTTCTCTTTTTCTTCAGGAGAGATGCTGTAGCGTTTCTTATGAGCTTCTTAAATAACTTCATTTAAGTACTCAGGTTTCAGAGTTGCAAGAACACCAAAGAAGAAGTTTCTCTCTGGCAACTTATTTGAGAGCTGTAGCTTTGATGGAAGGTAGATAGCTACGTCTGGATCACTCTAGCATCATCATATAGGTTTGTCACTGATATTTCAGGGTAGTTAGGTATCTCTATCATCCTAATTTCATTAGACTTAAAAGCTTTTTTCTCTTCACTCAGTAAGGCTTTTAAGAATGAGATTTTAGTTCCCTCCTAAGTTGGCAAGAACAATCCAACTATAATGGATTTATTAATCTTACTTAAGAACTTACCTTGCTATACCAAATATCTATAAAGGTCCTCTTTACTTCGAAATTTTCCTATTAAATCTTGAGATTAAATTCTCTTCATTGCATCATTCATAGACTCCATCTTGCTTCCTCTTTCTAGAAATGTTAATGAAATTTAAAATTATGGATATCCATTCTAAGTTTATTAAAATCTTACTACTAAATAGGGAGGACCTACTGGAGGTCAACCTTGAAAAGATATGCGGAGAAGCATTGAAAAACTTGCTCCAAGTTTCACAGATTGATTTCCATTTTTATCAAACTATCTCCATTAAATTGCTCCTAATAATGTTTAATTATTTTAGGAAGGTCCTCCAAATTAAGTTCAAACTTTATTAGGAGTTAAATTTTAAGGTTAAAACTTAATTAGGAGCATATTAAATTTAAAAATGTTTAATAACTTTACCTCCAAATTAAGTTCAAACTTGATTTGGAGGACCTCCTAGAGAAACAAAACTTCATTAGGAGTATTTTAATTTACTAAAATGTTTAAAATTCTCATAAAATTTGTCAACTTAGAGTCTTTTATGGTTAGTTAATTTTCTTACCTCTCAGCAAAGAATCTACCAGAGTGTCTTATACTCGACTACTATAGTTTATCAAGGTATATTATATCATTATTATAATAAAATATATCAGCAAACTAAAATGAGCGCTAACCTGTTAAGAAGAGCGGCATTACTTGGATCAAGTCAATAAAAGTTATCATTCCAGCAACCAAGAAAAGTAGAGACCAGAGACGCTTATACTCAGTGGGAGCCTACTTATGACAACTTTGACCAGTCTAGCTTTGATATTTAAATATAAGTAAGTAGGAGGTTATCATAGAAGCTGTGAAAATTGAGGATAAGTTTAAACAACCCTCCATAGAGCATAAATAAATACCAGCCAAAGTTGACTATTAATGCAAAGAATGCAATAAAGTTTTCCCTTAGAAGTTAACTTATAAGAGACACTTGAGAGATATATATCTAAGTTATATCTCAAGCATTAAAAGAAAGATGGGAAGTATGTCTGTGAGTTCTGTAAGAAGCCATATTCTCATACTAGAGACCTCAAAGTGCACTTAAAGAAAAAGCATAATTAAAGTTTTGTCTTTATTCATGAACCTACAGGGAATAGATTCCTCTAAAAGAGAAGATCAAGAAACCCAGTGGAGTCTCTTAGAGTTGAAGTCTAGAAGTAAGTTAAAATGAAGAAAGCAGTCAAGAACTTTCCAGTCTCTGAGATCAATAAATTCATGGTTAAAATAGAGGCAATGAAGATTCCTATATTCAAAATTATTGACTTAGATTCTTGCCTAGAAAGCTACCTCACTCTTGAAGATAAAATAGAGAAGAGAGTCATTACTGATGACTGATATGCTTGCAAGATATATCCTTTAAATTACTCCCTTGCTGATGACAAGTTCCAAATGGAATTTGCTAATGAGTATTATACTTTTTGAAAGGCAAAGTAAAATGAGTGCAGGCATATCATCTAGCTTGATGCTATTTTACTTGGTAAAGATCATGTAGCCTTCAGGCTTCCTTTACTTGAAATGACTTACAGAGAATTCTTATCTGACAATAGATGTCAGAGATAAATTAGCTAGATAGTATAGCAGATAGTTGAGGGGATTGAAGAGCTTCACAAGCTAGGTTATGTTCATAGAGACTTAAAGCCAGAGAATATCATGATGAACTTTCAGCCTCTTAGAGTTTATATTATTGACTTCAACAGAGCTCAAAGAGTGCAAGCCTCTGCATAAGGAAATGTATACGGCACTCCTGGATATTTCCCAGAGAGAGAGAGGATTGGAGAGATGGAGACACTTAATGGGATATCTGGGCTCTAGCAGTAATAATAATAGAGAGCGACATGCCAAGAAACGATTACTTTAGCTGCAGGGGTGAGAGAGATTCTAAGCAGAGAATCAAACAATATCTCGATAAAAATAAAATAAATGGAGGTCTCAGAGAACTTGCATACTCAACTATTATCAAGCCAAGCTAAGAGAATTAACAAACAATAGAAACAATTAAACATCATCTTAGAAAGATAAAATTCAGAGAACTGCCACATGACACTAAGCTTATGTTTGTGTGAGATATCTTAAAAACTCGCTTGTTATACTCACTTAAATTACTAATATTTAAACATTAAACCCTACATAAACCCTATTAAAACCCTAATAAAGTATGCACTAATAGTCTACTTTTATCAATCAAAAACTCAATCAAACTACTGAAAGGGTTTTGTGGTTTTGAATGCTATTATCAATATAACATGTTATTATTCTTTCTAGAATATTTACTTGATAATCATAAACGAGAGTTCTTCATTAACTTCTATATTTTGTCAATCTTTTCTTTTTATTTAGGAAATTTTATTCCTCTTTATTTGCATTTATATTCATTTATACTTTATTATATTTTAAAATTAGCAAATTAGATTATATTTTAAGTTTACTGATAATAAATTATTCAGGCGTAATTATTTAAATTAGTAAATCATTTGAAGGCCTTTTTGCATTTTAACTATTTTCTCATAATATTATCTGATTGCATTATTTTTGCTGAAATAATAATTTCTTAGATTTTTGTGTTTATACTACTTTAAAATCTTAAAGTCAATTATGGAACTCATTTAACAAAACATTATAAATAGAAAAAGATAGTTTAAAATATTTAAATATAGAATTTTTTATTTATTAATTTCTCATAACGTCAAGAATTTATAAAAGATTAAGCTATATGAGAAGCGTGAGAATTCTTAAAAAGACTCTTATTTTAAATAAAAAATCCAAAATAACTTGTAAAATTATGAAATGAATGAAAAGAAAAACTTCTGATGTAGGAAATTCTTCCTTGTAGCTTTAGTTATTGAGGAGATTTAAGTACAACAATTGCTTCAATTTAAATAACTGCAAGATAAGTTACTGTAATCTATTATTTATAAAAGCCACATTGTTTCTCAAACTTAAAGATATTGGTGAGAAAGAAATTTTAAAAAAGAGGAGTTTCTCTGATAGCATTCGGGGAGACAGGGTTATTAAATGAATTGATTTAAGCGGTAAGATTAATAAATAAAATGTACTAATAATTTGTATATTTGTATTTTTAAGTATTGGGAAATCTTTATATTGTTTGCGAATAAATTTTATTTATATTTAAAATTTAAAATAAGTAATAAGTAAAATTAGGAATATTTTACATATGATTTACTCATAATAAGATTTATTCTAATATATATATATTAGAGCTTCAAAATTTAAATTAATGGGGGGGATTTCCTGCACCGGTTTATGATAAAAATAATTTTAGGGAACTTTCCTGCACTTTTTTATTTTTTCTTTTTTATTTAATTAATCTTTATAACCACTATCAACCAACTTCCGAACTAATTTCATTGATATATTTAAACTTAATTAATTAATCAATTAGTCAATATCTCTCTTCAAATTCCAACAACTTTGAAATAATTCATCTGATATTCGTAGATTTCTTTATGTTGACCATTATTTTGCAATACTCATAGTAATTCCAAATTTTGTATTCAATTTCTATTAGATTTTGATCCAATTTATCATATTCTTTCAAAGCCTATATAATGTACGACTATATCTTTTTGAACTACATCAATAATGAACAACATGCTCTAAATATATAATAGTTCATAAATATATTAATTTTATTAATTTATATAAAAGTTATTAAATTTTACATAAAAATATAAACAGTGCAGGAAACTTCCCCCCAAATATATATTTAAGTATAAATGATCTTAAATAATTTTAAGCAATCAATTCTGAAAAGATCTTTATAAAGTATCAGTATAGATTTTCAATTTAAATTAAAAAATATTAATAATAGTGATTTCTTGAGTGTTTAAGGTCCCAGCTATGTTAGTGATAAATCACTATATAAGGGGAATCCTTTTAAATTTAACATTAAGTTTGTATGAGTTATTTCATATGCTTTCTCTTCTGTTGTTTCTTTCTCAATAGCTTTAATATAGTTTTTCCAACTGGATTTTTTTCATAAGTGATATTTTATTTTGTGATTAGAACGTTTTCTTACTTTCTCAATATATTAAAAAGAGTGATAAAAGTCCTCAATTATTGACTGGAATTAGATTTCTCTTGATAATATGTCTCCCATAAGAATGTAAGTAGCTGGATCTAATTTTAACTAAATTTAATTCCCATATTTATAATTAATTAAGCTGAATTCTGTTTTAGAGTTTCAGCATCTTTACTCATCATGAAATATTATACTTTCTATAAAATTATATCTACCTTATTTAGTATTTATAAAGATGGGGTCGAGCATCAAGCTAAGAGTATATTTTATTGGGCTTTCATAACCTATTATTATTAATTGATGCTAAAACTAATGGTGGACTTATCTTAAGAATTCCACCTTTCATTATTTCCAGCTGAATATATGGAGGAATTAAAATCTAAGAAATTTGATTCTCTTATACAAAATCTGTTTTGTAGCATAGTTTCAATCAACAGTCATATTCAAAGAGATAATTGTCTTTTTGACTTTTTTGAATTTGCATCAAACTATTATCATTGAAGAATTTGTCATAGATCCACCTTTTAATTTGTAATATTAAAAGTCTTAATTTGTGATTATCATTCTTTGGTATTTTATCAGTCTTATACTGAAAATTAAATTCCATTATTTTCCGAATTTATTCTATGTTACATAGCTTGTTGAGTCAGTGAAGTATTTATCACTGTAAACTTTTGTTTTTATAATTTCAATTAGAATCTTCATCAATATAGTCATTAATAATATACTTTTCTATATTTAGTCTTTACTAGATCTTCAGTTCCATAAAAGTCTTAGTTTTTCTCTAAATTATTTAGAGGAATACTTTAATGGTATCATTTTCTTAATGTTTCAATTTTATTGGTATAAAGAGCTTTGACTTTGAGTTAAGTCATATTATAATATAAATATAAAATAAGTTTAGCTTTAGTTTGCATTAAAAATAAGTTTAAAACCATTAATCTAGAGTTCTTAAAATTATTCATATTTTTATTTGAATATATGGAACTAATAATAATTAAAACAATTTCTAATAATTATCATAATTCTAGTAACAATAAACCTTTTTGATGAAAAGAGTCAATCTCTAATTTATTCTTGATTATAAATATTCATATTGGATAACGATTGACATCATAAAAGCGCACTTTTTTTAAAGTAATTAAAAGTAATTTATAGTATTTATAGAAGATATTTGATCATACTTATTAAAGAACAGAGCTAAATAATTGTTATGATTCGTAAATTAGAACAAAATATATTGTTAAATGATAATTTTATATAAAATACCTAAGAATTTATGTTTAATTATTTATGAGCATAGTCAAGTGATATCACTACTGTAACAATATTACTGTTTGCATTTATACAGATTTAAACTATTCATAAATCTATTAAAAATTAAACTGTAACTAATTAGAGACAAAATTATTATTTTTATTGTGGGGATTAGATCAACTTTATGCTAACAACTTAACATACCATCATATTTCAAACATATTGGGTATTTCAATTTTTTAAATAATTATTTTTCAATTTTAAACAGGTATTAATAATGCTGATCTCCTGCCATGAATATATTGTTTAGTATATAAATTTTATGCAATTAAAAGTGAATAATATAAGTAATAAATATTTATATTAATAAAATTATATTGTTATAGTCACTTCTAGGGAATTACTTAATTAAATAGAATTAAAAAACCACTAAATATTTGTATTCTTAGTCGCATATAATAAATTAGAACTTTTATAAAACTAAAAATAAATTTAAATTCAAATTATTAACAAACCTCGTTATAAAAGATAAATATAATCACATTTAGAACTACAGTATCAATTAATTGATTTAAATAGTAAACTCAATTTACTACACATATTATATCATTCAAGATAAATTAGACTGTGTATTAGATACTATTAATTTAAAATTTAAATCAATTTAATCATAATTTTTGCCATTAGAATGCATGTATTGTTATTTATGAGCAAAATAATGCTAATGATGAGATTTTAGATGAATTTTTTTATCATAATAATTGCGAATATTCATGCTGTTATAACTATATAATCCATTAATTTTAAGATGGCATAAATTATTATTTTATGCAAATATTACATGAATTTAATTAATCAAAATTTTAAACAGACATATTTTTAATAATAATAATAATATTGTAGGAATACATTTTATTTGGGAAATTAAATTATAAATATATAAATAGATGCTCAAAATATTGGCAGTTAACTTTCAGGAAACCTATTCAATATGGTACTTGTTTGATAGAGAATTCAAAATTACCTGGACTTTAATATTTGCGGTACCCCTCTATCGCATCCTGAAGCGAGATAACTCGACTTTAATTTTGGGTGATTTGATTAGTTGATTTTAATACAAAAATTAAAGTCGAGTTATCTCACTCCTACGATGCGATAGAGGGGTACCGCCAATAGGAAAGTCCAGCTAATTTTGAATTCTCTATCAAACAAGTACCATATTGTCAGGGTTTCCTAAAAGTTAACTGCCAATATTGAACATCTATTAATGTATTAATAATTTAATTTCCCAAATCAAATGTATTCCGACAATAATAAGATCACATTGAGGTCTCTGGGGACCCCCGATCTTGTATATGTTTAATATATATAAGGGACAAGCCCTTTCAATAGTTATGGAGTCTTTACTTGTTTGCAGGAAAGTTCATCCTTTAAATTAGACCGTAAGTTGCCTATTTGTCATCAACTGTGCCTGCTCTTCTTATTCTTCACTTTCTCTTCTTCTTCTTGATGAATTTGGTTTTCTCATGTTTGATGTGTTGTTCATCTTTTAGGATCGCTTTTTCTTTCTAATCTTGGATCTATAAGTTCCAAGTCTATATTTAGCTATCTGGAGTTTCTGAGCCTCTGCACATTTCTAAGAGTACAACTATTTTTCTAGTCGTTGTATTTATATCCTCTTTAGATAAGAAATTCTAGGTTTCCAACTTTATTATATTAATTTTTTGTGATTGTAGTTCAATCATTAGGTCTAGTTATAATATCTCCCTGTTAATATTTATATCTTTGGTTCTGATCAGGTTTGGGGTTTTTCCCTATTTTCTGATGTCAACAGAAAAGTTTTCTGATATTTTAAGCAAGTATGGAGACGCTTAAATGGGAGCTTCTTGTTTGTCGTTGATGAGTTCATTCTTTGACTGAAGCGTGTTTGGGGTTCTGTGGGGTTCTTCTTCTATTATTTGTGGGGACTATAATGTATTTTAAGTTTGGTCAAAAAGTATATTCTTAAAAATACGTGTCTCTTTTTCTTCCCTATTTAGTACCCTAAGTGCGTCATTACCTTGACTTCCTATTTATTCCTATTTGATAGTAGAATTTTGGTCAAATAAGTTTTATTGGAAAATGGGGTTTTGTTGGAGGGGTCTCTGGGTTTTGTGGATGCTAAATTATTAAGTTAACGAACAGTTTGGTTTGAAAAGATCATTCCATGGTGGTGCTTATTTAGGCTTAGCGGTTGGTTTTCCCCAGATGTCTAGAGTTGGTAAGTTTGTGTTTGAACAATTGAACAAATTCATCTAGTTACTACCTTGAGTATTATTAAATAAATTGCTACTCTATGTATTCCTCTTAGAGTCTTAGTTGAATAGTTTATTATTTAAGTCACTATTAAATAGTGAATTTTAACTAAGGGTGTGGTCAAATATGGCCTGACTCTTTGTTGAGCTTGCTTGTTCTGTGATTTCTATGTTGTGTGGGCTCTATTGTGAAGTTTGGGGACTGTTAGTTCTCTTTATTCTTTGAGCTTTTTTCTTCTGATTTTTGCCTCTACTTATTCCTTGAATCTCATTGAGTAAAAGTCAGTGTTACTTGGCTCGTCTACCACTAGTGCTAGGAGATTGGCTTGGTGGTGGTTGAGGTCTATACTCAGAAGTCCCTGTATAGCGAAATTCGTTAATCTTTCTTGTTGCTTATCGTTGAAGTAAGCAACAAGATCAGCTCCGTCTTCTAGAGGAGGTGACAGGCGCTTTATCTATATATATTTTTGTTATATTATCAATTCTCTAGAGTTCCACATTCGGAGAGGTGCGACCTATTTATTAACTTTTTAATTTAAATTACATATTTTTAATATTATAATCTTTATAAATTATTTATTCCATCGATATTTTGAATAATAAAATTGATAAACTAAATGAAAAAATTTCGCACTTTATTAAATTATTGCAAATATCGCCTATATCTTAGTTTTCAGTTGCTTTCATATATATCCATCAATCTAGCAGCAGCTATTTTATATCTCTAATAAAGTGATCAGATCTTCTACTTGCTATTCATTATAATTTATCAATATTTAAAGATTTCCTTCGTTGTGAAATTATAAATCAAAAATAATACATAAGATATACAAACCGGCTTTTTTAATTTTTTTAACTACACATGATTTAGTTTTAACGAAATGAGTACGCATAATTTGGTTCAGTGTTTTGGGATTAAATTTGTATTTAGTCACATAAATAATCACATAAATTAAATGAAGAGAAACAATTTAAAGTGCTTATTTATTAAGCATTAAATAACTTATTTTATTTGATATATTCTTAAGAAAATTGTCATATGTCATCTCGGACTCAGTAATCTTTAATTAATCTATTTAATTTTGTTTCCTTTCTATATATTTTTTATACTTCATCGAACTACAATAAAATTGCCTGTTCTTAAATGACAACTAACAATTGAATATTTAATTTGAGACATATTATAAAAATTAGATATTGCATTCTATAAATTCGTTTTAAGTTAAACTTATTTTTTTCTATTTATTTAAATGAAATTTAATTTTTTTATTAGTCGTTGTTATGCATATAATACAAATATATAATATTAATTATTATAAAACATAATTAAAATATTTATTTCCATATTAAATTATTTTAATTTATTACTGGCTTATAAAACTATAAAAAGCTTGAGGATTTAAAAATTCACTTTTTAAATTAAAAATCATTTAGCGAAATCTGATAAACAATATAAAAGAAATCACATTGTTGTTATTATATAGATCTTCATTAAAATTTATCAGCATAAGGGCTATTTAATAGAAATAAATTGCCTTATTATATCATAAATATGTTATTTGATTTATTCATTATCAAATTGCTCGGATAATTTTCCACTCGTACAATAGCTTTGAAGACTGAGATGTGATTAATAATATCATTAATATTCCAAAATGGCAAATAATAAAATAATAATCAATGAAAAGAGTATTTAAAAGACTCATTAGCTTATTTTCTTCGCTTGAATTATATAAAATAATCTTCTTTTTCTCTCCACTCTAATAATTTATATATCCAAAGATTAAAATAATATTTCTTGCTTCTTAGAGTGAAAATAATATTTAAATTCTAAAATTACAAACATTTAAAAACCAATATTAAAAGTTTTTAAATATACAGTATAATTTATTAAATTAAGCATTTATAAGTAGCTATTAAGTCTTTAAACCAATTTAAATTTGCTGTAGTTTCCATAAAAAGTTCAGATAATTCAAAAGTATTATCAACTCACAAATACTTTCAAACATTCAAGCTATTTAAAATTAACAATTTTTGCATCTCATTTAAAATTAAAGAATATTGTAATTATTTTTTTATTTTATATTCTTAATTCAGTTATCGACTTATACGGGACAATTATATGTCTATCATAAAATGCTACATCTTATTCTCACTAAAGATTCTTTGGGTATTTGTTCTTAGCTAAATTGAATGCTAGAAATGCTATATAATCTTGTCTTTTTTTAAAGTAAATTTCTAATAGTCAGTGAATATTTTGTTGAGTTGATCTTAATAAAAATCTATGAATTTCATATGATTATAATAATATATATTTTTAATATTTATTTCTTTATTAAATGAAATAACTTTTTGAAGAAAAATAAAACATAAATTTTTGAATTTAATAATTTCTAAATAAAACAACTTAAATAATGTTTATAACATTTCTTTTATTAAATCCTAAATCAGTAACTTTATTTAATATATTTTCTAAATAAATTTAGCTTTTATTTTAAAAAAATTAACTATTTAAAATTAATATGCCAAAAAAAAATATATTGTTGATGTTAAAAAAATAACAAATTTAAATTTGATTTAATCTTTATAAAATTCGTTTCTTTTTAAGTATTTAGTTTATTCATTAATTTTATTTTATATATGTTATCAATATGAATTCAAATTAATAAAAATACTCCAAAATAACTCATAATGAGCTTTATAAATGCTTTATTTTGTTTGAAATTGTTAGGGGTTGACGTTATTAAAAGGTTCTAATGTAAAATTTATAGCAATTGTTTTTAATTTAATCATTAAAAGTACACTTTTTCACAATTTGGAAGAAGTCTAAAGTTCATTTTTTCTCAGCCACTATTCTATCTCTTCGATTGATTTTTCTAATCGTGGGTCTGGTTGATTAATATTTACTAACCATTTATATCATTGAATGAAATACTCTTGTTTTATCAATAAATTATTTAAATTTTTTTATTCGCATCTTTTCACACCTTGTTGAGTAGTAATAGTTGCGAGGCATTTCGCATTCTAATATTTTTGCTGCCATAGCCCGCAGATCCAATTGAAAGTCTGTATCAGCATTTTAACTGATAATCGCCTGGAGTTACCATAACACTTCCTAGCCTTAATTCTTCCACCTATTATACTATGTTAAAGTCAATTATTGTCACTTTTACAAGTGAAAAACTTATCACAATATTCAAAACCCCAAAACCCTTTCAGTAGTTTGATTGATAAAAGTAGACTATTAGTGCATACTTTATTAGGGTTTTAATAGTTTATGTAGGGTTTTAATTTTAAATATTAGTATTTTAAGTGAGTATATGCGAGGTTTGGGGTGAGTTTATGACTGTGAGTATATAGATTTATTGTTTAAGTTGCGATATGGATGTGATGAATATAGTGAATAACTCAAGCCTGTTTGAATTATACGTCTATAGCAAGGCTACTCCTAAATCTCCAACAATTGTGAGGTCTCACTGTCTATTATCATTGAATTTAAAGAGATAGCATCTTAATTCTAAGCCTAAGAGACCCTTAAAATTTTAGCAGCATCATATTGAATATCTTATTAATGATAAGACTCTTAATTACTGGGCTCATTTCTCTCTAGCCTAAAGGGCTGTGATGTTTCATCGCCAATTTCCTGAGCTCCACATCTCTGCTTAATCTATTGCGAACATATATAAAAGAACGGAATATCTTACAAGACAGTCAATCGTATAAAGAGAGTGATTGACTTTAATGTTCCATTTTATAAGACTAATTTAAATTATATATTCAATCAAATGCAGAGGTCTTAAGAGCATAATATTAAGTTCATACACGCTGATGAGGCAGTATTCACCTTAAATACCTTCATATCAAGGTCATGGTATAAGAGTTACAGCAACATTGAAGTATATGATTAAAAGGTTAAGGTTTAAACTCATGCAATACTTGGTGGAATAAGCGAAGATAATGGCCTCGAGACTTATGTTATTCACCCTCGTTCTATAAAGACTGAATAATATATTAAATTTTTGCAATAAGTCAGAGATAAGAACGCTGACTAAGAAATTATTCTATTCATTGATAACTTGTCAGTTTATAAAACTAAAGACTCAAGGAAGGATTATGAAAGGCTAAATATAACACCTGTATTTAATGTTCCTTACAGCCCTTAGTTCAAGGAATTTAATTATATTGGGGGTTATTGAAATGTCATTATAAGAAATTGCTGCTCTACCATCTGATGCATGATTTAAAGATAGATACAGTCGATTTTATAAAGAGTGCTGCTAAGAGAGTCAGCGATGATAATGCTAAAGTATGCGCAAGAGAAAGAGATTTTGTGTATATAAATAAGTTTTAGATTTAAGCGAATGAATAAGTTCACATATTAAATTTGCCCGTAAAGAGATTTTGCTTCTCTTTCTTTTCTACCTCTTAAGGCTTGATTGGGCCCATGTTTCTTTTCTTAGTGCCAGCTCCTGCATCTATGTTCATCTCGTCTGGCTTTTATAAATCTTTGTAGAGACTCTTACTCAATTCATGGTTTACTTGAGACTTTCTCTCTCTGTTTAATTTGCTGCGCTCTTTCATCAAGTATATAGCTGTACCAGGTTTTTCTATAAAGTAAGAAAACTAAGCTTACTTGATATGAAAGGATGCTTTTGAAGTTCATGCAGCCAGGTATCACTTATTTTAATACCTTGCTTCTCTTTTTCTTCAGGAGAGATGCTGTATCGTTTCTTGTGAGCTTCTTAAATAACTTCATTTAAGTACTCAGGTTTCAGAGTTCCAAGAACACCAAAAAGAAGTTTCTCTCTGGCAACTTATTAGAGAGCTGTAGCTTTGATGGAAGGGTAGAGAGCTACTTCCGGATCACTCATAGCATCGTCATATAGGTTTGTCACTGATATTTCAGGGTAGTTAGGTATCTCTATCATCCTAATTTCATTAGACTTAAAAGCTTTTTTCTCTTCACTCAGTAAGGCTTTTAAGAATGAGATTTTAGTTCCCTCCTAAGTCGGCAAGAACAAACCAACTATAATGGATTTATTAATCTTACTTAAGAACTTACCTTGCTATACCAAATATTTATAAACGTCCTCTTTACTTCGAAATTTTCCTATTAAATCTTGAGATTAAATTCTCTTCATTGCATCATTCATAGACTCCATCTTGCTTCCTCTTTCTAAATGTTAATGAAATTTAAAATTATGGATATCCATTCTAAATTTATTAAAGTCTTACTACTAAATAGGGAGGACCTACTGGAGGTCAACCTTGAAAAGATATACGGAGAAGCATTGAAAAACTTGCTCCAAGTTTCACAGATTGATTTCCATTTTTATCAATCTATCTCCATTAAATTGCTCCTAATAATGTTTAATTATTTTAAGAGGTCCTCCAAATTAAGTTAGAACTTTATTAGGAGCTAAATATTTAGGTTAAAACTTAATTAAGAGCATATTAAATTTAAAAATGTTTAATAACTTTACCTCCAAATTAAGTTCAAACTTGATTTGGAGGACCTCCTAGAAAAACAAAACTTCATTAGGAGTATTTTAATTTACTAAAATGTTTGAAATTCTCATTAAATATGTCAACTTACAGTCTTTTATGGTTAGTTAATTTTCTTACCTCTCAGCAAAGAATCTACCAGAGTGTCTTATTCTCTACTATATTAGTTTATCTAGGTAGATTTTATCATTATTATAATAAAATATATCAGAAAACTAAA
>ARYC01004004.1:0-22446 GCA_000711775.1 Oxytricha trifallax
ATGTTCATTTCATCTGGCTTTTAAACATCTTTATAAAGTCTCTTGCTCACTTCATGAATTTTTTGTGACTTTCTCTCTCTATGAACCTTAGCATGCTCTTTCATAAGATATATACCAGTGCCTGATTTTCCTACAAAGTTATATGTCAAAGCTTACTTGAAAGATAAGGATGCTTCTTAAGTTCCTCTAGCCAAGCTGAGCTTATTAGAATGCCTTGCTTCTCTAGTCTTCAGGAGAAATAGAATATCGTTTCTTATGTGCTTCTTCAATAATTTCTCTGAGATAATCCTCTTTTATTGTACCAAGAACACCAAAAAAAGTTCCTCTCTGGGAGTTTATTAGAGAGTTGTTTCTTGGAAGGAAGGTAAGCTACCACTTCCTCATCTTACATGGCATCCTCATAAAGATTAGTGACTGAAATCTCAGGGTAGTTCGGAATTTCGATTAGTTTAATCTCTTTATTTTTAAAAGCTTTCTTCTCATCACAAAGTATTGCTTTCAAGAATGAAATTTTGGTACCTTCCATCGTTGGAAGAAATAAACCAACTGTATAATATGTAAAAAGTCATAAAGCTATCTTACCATGTAAAGTTAGGTATCGATAGAGATCTTCCTTACTTCTGAATCTTGAGATCATTTCTTGAGCCTCGACTCTTTTCATTTGATCATTGAGTGATTCCATCTTTGTTCCTCTTCCTATAAATGAATTTCAAATTATAACTTAAAGACTTCTGGATCCTATTCTTAAAAATCTTACTATTAAATATGGGGATCTTATAGGAGGTCAACCCTGCAAAGATACGTGGAGAAAGTTTGCAGAAGCTGTAACAAACTGCAGAGATGGAGCTCCATTTTAATCAATTTAGTTCCATTAAATTAGTACTAAATTTGTTCAAATTTAATTAGTACTGGTACTAAATCCGTTAATTTTAATTTGTACCAATTTAATAGTACCAAAACTTAATTAGTACCTAGTTTTAAACTAACGAGGTTTTAAAGGAAAAGTTCCAATATGGTTCAAAACCTAATTAGTACCAGTACCAACCTGAATTTTATCTAAGTTGGTACCAAAATTAAAAAAATAAAGAATGAAATTAGAAAAATTATAGTAATAAACTAAGTATAAATATGATATCTAACTCTTCAATATCAACCATTATTGTTGCAGTGCCAACTCCTATACAGAGTAACTATAACTAGAGAGGCAATTAAAGCTTTATAATAGAAATTTAAATTTGAATTTAAACATGGCGGCTAACTTAAATCGAAAAGCAATCTCTCTTGGAACAGGATAATCATAGCCAAACTTTGGCTCAACTAAAAAAGCCTGAAATTATTTATGTTGAGAGGGAGGTAGAGCTTAGAGCTCTTGAGTTTGAAGCAGAGGTTTTTATCATAGAATTCAAACCAGAAGGAGAGCACAAAGATAGGAGTTTAAACTCAAATTGATTATATTGACGAAGAAAAAGAACAGATACCAGTTGAAAAAATAAAAACATTTTAATGTTAAGAGTGCAAGAATTTTTTATCAACTGAATAAAGCTTGAAAGGCATAAAAAAGAGATACATTCTGGAAAGCCTAAGGTGTATTTCAAGCACGATAAGGTAGATGGCAGGTATTAGTGCACAACATGCATGAAGTCATATACTCACTCAGCTAAAGTTAAAAGGCATATGCAAAAGCATCACCTTAGTGAGTTCTTGATTTAAGATGTAGATACTCAAAAACTAGTACCAGCAAAGAGAAAATCAAATACTCTTGAGTCTCAGAGAGAATAGCAGGAAAGGCTCAAGAAGCAGAAACGATTTGAAACAATGAATCAACCTGCAGGAAATATCTTTTTAGCATGTTTCTAAGAGAGAGCTATGTATATTCCTGCATTGAATACAGTTGAACTTAGCAGTTCCATTGAAAATTATTTGAATATAAGCGTGCCTAACAAAGTAAAGCTCATTGTAATTGATGAGTATGCATATAAGGTTTACCCTTTCAGTTATCTAATTAAGAATGAGCAGTACCAGAATGAATTCGCTAACGAATATATGGTTCTAAGAGAAGCACAGAGAAGAGACTGCAAGAATTTGCTAAAGTTAGATGGGGTTATTTTAGGCTTTGGTTTCAACGCACTTAGACTAAAGAAATTCGAAATGACTCTTAGAGACTATTTATATCATAACAGATACCCAAATGATTTGAATGATATTCTATCAGATATGATAAAGGGTGTCAAAGAGTTGCATGAACTTGGATATGTTCATAGAGATTTGAAGCCAGAAAATGTTATGTTAAACATATGCCCTTTAGAAGTAGTTGTCATCGATTTCAAAAGAGCATTACGGTAAGAAAATATAACCTTAGCTAAGGTTCTTGGAACCCCTGGATACACTCCAATCAGAGAGAAGTGGACCAATGGTTCAGTATAATGGGATGTATGGGCAGTTGCTGCTATTATATTAGAGAGCGATATGAAAAGTATGTCTTACTTTGGCACAAAGCATGAAAAATAATCAATTAGCTTAGCTTAGAAACATATAAAGTAGGAAGATGTAAGCGAAGAAATTAGAAATTTAGTAGAGATGATAATAGTAAGAGCACCTCACTATCCTAGATAATCATTAGACGACATGCTTGAACAACTAAAGACAGCAAGATTCAAGAGATATAACAAAGACAAGCAAATTAAATTCGTTTGAGTTAAATCACCTAATAATCATTAAATTTACATTAAATTCATATCAATCCTGCATTTTCTCTATTAACCCCAATAAGACCCCAACTATACCCTACAAATCAAAGCACTTATAAACCTCACTAAGGGGTTTTGGGGTTTTGATTTCTCTCTAATTGGGAAGTATCCAGGAGTGCCAAGAACTTTTTCCAAAGTCACTATCTCTTATCTTAAGGCTCTATTGAAATTGATAACTGCGACTTCTAAAGGGCAGAAGTTAAGCATAACATTTTCAGGCTTCAAATCTCTATGAACATATCCAAGTTCATGCAAATCCTTGACACCCTTAATCATATCTGTAAGAATATCATTTAAGTCATCAGGATATCTATTATGATATAGATAGTCTCTTAAAGTCATTTCAAATTTCTTGAGCCTTAGTGCGATGAAACCATAGCTTAATATAAAACCATTTAACTTAAGCAAGTTCTTGCAATCTCTTCTTTAAGCCTCTCTAAGAATCATATATTCGTTAGCAAACTCATTTTAATACTGCTCATTTTTTATGAGATAGCTGAAAGGGTATACCTTGTATGCATACTCATCAACTACTATAAGCTTTGCCTTGTTAGGCACACTTAAGTACAAGTAATTTAAATGCAGCTACTAAGTTCAATTGCATTTAATGCAGGAATACTCATCGCTTTCGCTTGGAAGCATGCTAAAACAGTATGATCTTCAGGCTAGTTCATTTATTCAAAGCGACACTGTCTCTTGAGTTTCTCCTGTATCTCTCTTTAAGACTCAAGAATTTTTGATTTTTCTTTTAGCAGGTACTATTAAATTGGTACAAATTTAAATTAAACGGATTTAGTACCAGTACTAATTAAATTTAAACAAATTTAGTACTAATTTAATGGAACTAAATTGATAAAAATGGAGCTCAATCTCTGCAAACTTTCTCCACGAATCTTTGCAGGGTTGACCTTCTATAAGATGTCCATATTTATTACTAAGATTTTAAACAATAGGATCCAGAACTCTATATATTATAATTTGAAATTCAATAAGAAGAGAAGGAACAAGGATGGAATCTATAAGTACTACAATGAAGAGGGTTGAAGCTTAAGAAATGATCTCAAGATTTAGAACCAAGTAAGATCTCTATCGATACCTCACTCAACATGGTAAGTATGCAGCAACTACTTAATCATATATTATAGTGGGATTATTCTTTCCAACGATGGAAGGTACTAAAATTTCATTCTTGAAAGCAATTCTTTGTGTGGAGAAGAAAGCTTTTAAAAATAAAGAGATTAAACTAATAGAAATTCCGAACTACCCTGAGATTTCAGTCACTAATCTCTACGAGGATGCGATGAAAGATGAAGAGTTGGTAGTTTACCTTCCTACCAAGAAACAACTCTCTAACAAGCTTCCAGAAAGGAGCTTCTTCTTTGGAGTTCTCGGCACTTTAAGAGAGAGTTACCTCAGAGAGATCATTGAAGAAGCTCACAAAAAACGCTACTCTATTTCTCCTGAAGATTAAAAGAAGCAAGACATACTAATAAGCGAGACCTGGCTCGCAGAGCTTAAGAAGCATCCATACCTCTCTAGTAAGCCTTGACACATAACTATGTAGGGAAACCTGGAACTGGTATATTCCTAATGAAAGAACATGCAAAGGTTCACAGAGAGAGAAAGTCATAGACTATTCATGAAGTGAGCAAGAGACTTTATAAAGATTTTTAAAAGCCAGATGAAATGAACATAGATGCAGGAGCTGGCACTAAAAGAAGAAATATGGGCCAAAGCAAGCAATAAGAAGAGGAGAAGAAGGAGAAGCCTAATCACTTTCTGGGTTAATTTAATATGTGAACTTATTCATTCATTTAAATATAACACTATATATAAACATTCATTCTTCCTTCTCTCGCACAAACTGTTGTCTTATCTATGCTCAGTTTCTTGTAGTGGGTCTTGATTTAACTCCAGTAGAATTCAATTCCATTAAATTAATGGCTGTAAGGAACATTGTATACAGGAGTAATGTTTAACTCTTCATAAGCTTTCTTACACTCCTTAGTCTTATGAACTGAGAGGTTGTCAACAAACAGGATGATCTCTTAATCGTTGTATTTATCTCTCAGCTTATGTAGGAACTCTATATATCTCGCTTAATAGAGCGAGGATGAATAACATAACTTTCTAAGCCAGAGTCTTCACTAATACCTGCTAAAATTGCATGGGTTACAACCTTACTTTCTAATCGTAGACTTCTATATTATCATACTTCTTATACCAAGACTTATTAATAAAGGTGTTGAAGGTAAACACAGCTTCATCAGCGTGTATGAACTTGATGTTATAAGCAATAGCTCTCTGCATTTAATCATATATATAGTTTAAATTATTACTATAAAAAGGCACTGTAAAATCAATCACTCTCTTCACTCTGTTGACAGTCTTAAAAGTAATACCATTTCTTCTATAATTAGCTATAGTCTAAGGCGAGATAAGTATGTCAGGAAACTTGCGATGAAACATTACAGCTCGTTAGTCTAGTGGAAAATGTGCCCAGTACTTAAGCGTCTTAGAATCACAGAGGTAGTCAATATGGATTTGAGAGAACTTTTTTTCTTGCTGGATGCTTTCAAGTACCAGAGTTAAAATGCTAAACAGCTAACAAGCAATGATACCTAACTGTTGAGGCACTCTTGCACAAGAGCTTTGCAATAGCTGCATAATTCATAGCTTATTTGACTAAGTCTATATTAATACTTGTACCATACCTAAGCTTAAGAAGTAAATCTAAATATTACTCATCATATATAGACCCTAATTATCGCAAATTTCTATTTCTCATTTTGCAAATTGGCATTATTTCTCTACTAACCCCAATATGACCCGAACTATACTGTACAAATCAAAGCACTTAAAAACCTCATTAAGGGTTTGGGGTTTTGATTGCTGAATTTAAAACATGTTTTAACTTATTACCAATATTCAAAATAGTTATTGTACCTGCTTTCATTTATGATAGATGTAAAATTATTGTAATTAGTGAATAATGTATTTAATCATCCTTTATTTGTAAGTAGATTTAATTTAGAATAACCTATTTTATAATAATTGTCAATATATAATTGCCTATTTTGTTTTGTTTTATCTGATTCTATCAAGTATTAATCTAGCAGTAATTTTAATGCATTCTGTGTATACACATTGAGCAACTAATTATGAAATAATTAACATCTTTAGTAATTAAACAAGAAAAAAATTAAGACAATTTTATGTAATACTTACCTATTAATTTTCATAAATATCTTTAAATTAAACCTTTTCATAATATAATGAATAAATGAGCAATAGAACACTCGATGCAGATAGAAAGACAATCATCATTTTGCATACACCATAGCAGTTAAAAGTGTTCTCTTTTCATAAATCATACTCAGTAAAGATAATTTGATGAAGAGGAAGAGCAAGAAATCGATGAAGAGGAACTTTAATTTTAAGATAACGCTAAAATAAATGACTAAGGCATCTAGGTTTTTAGAGTGGAGTAGTAATACTTTTACTTCAAGCATGGACAAGCATAGATTTAAAATAGTTTGATCTTTAAACTCCACATTAAGTTAATAGGAAAATACATTCGAAGTAAAGCTCTTTGAGTTTATCAAGTTACAAGCCTTTTTAGCAATAAACTCAAATTAAGCTAAATAAAAAAGCTGTTTGAATCTACAATTTACCTTTTCTCCAAACCATTCAACTCTAAATCCAACGACTCAAAAAACAATAATAAATAATACAAATCAAAGCTCTCCAACAAATATCACTTTATAACCTTAAATTACGACAACTTTTAGCCATGTTTCTGGGTATAAATAGAAATTTAAATCATAGAGGACTCTGATAATACAACTAATACTTCAAATATCTACAGTGCAAAAAAGCCAAGTTAAAAAGCAGTTAAATTTAAGAAATAGTGGCACTTTTAATATGTAAAAATTAACAATAATTAATGGAATAGCTAAATCAGTAATAATACTATAAAAATTTGATATAACTTCTAACAGTTCAATCAACATTATTACTCCCAACTAATTAAATTGCATTTTTGTTGAAGCTTTTATTAATTATAATTATTTAGCATATATTAGAGCCCCAGATCATGTAGATACTCCATAAAGCTTTGACAACATAAACCCAATGCAAAACTAAAGATTATAGTCTAATTAATTAGAAAATAAAGCAATTTAGAATAAGCGAGGATTTTCATTAAAATATATTTGATTTGCAATCAAAAATTACTACTCATAATATATTACTTTAAAATTATTGTGGAAAATATTTTATACTCATTAGTTTTAAAGTAATTCTTTTCAAACCTTTTGTAAAAT
This sequence comes from Oxytricha trifallax, assembly GCA_000711775.1. Taxonomy (NCBI): domain Eukaryota; phylum Ciliophora; class Spirotrichea; order Sporadotrichida; family Oxytrichidae; genus Oxytricha; species Oxytricha trifallax. Next base: position 7,073 of record ARYC01004004.1, read on the forward strand.
TACATTATTAATATATTGAGTTGATAGGTTAAACGATTTCTTTAGGTTAATATAATAGAATTGTGTAAATATCTATCAATTAACTTAAAAAAAAAATAATAAACGAACTTGACTAGAATAATTGGTTATATTGATAAATTATGACAATTATACTAAGCAGACTTATCCTCCCAATTAAAACTAGGAAATAAAAGAAAAAATAAGTATAGTATCAATCAAGACAAAAGAAACACTAATTTACATCATAGACTCCAACTAATTTTAACAAACCACAGACAAAAAATAAATAGTAACAAAGAAACATCATATTACAGTAATTAAATCTAAATCAAAATCTAGTGAAAATAAGTTTAAGAAAGTTTTACTAGGATAATATTCGTAGAGATTGTTTAATTAAAGTAAAATTTAGGAAGAAAAATTGAACTATAAACGTGATTAAATAAGTAGAGAAAGATAGTTTGCAGAAAAACATTCCCTTACATATAAACCTGATATTAACAAGAAAACTGATTAAATTTTGACATAGAGATATATTCTTAGACAATAAAATATTATAAGCACTATGGCTTCAAGGATTTTGAATGCATAGCAATATATCAATAGCAGGATGAATAGTATTTATGATAAATTGGTATTTACTTAAAACATCATAATGTTTAAAAATAGGATTTTTTTATTCATATTTCATTTAAGTATATGAATTACAATACTCTTAAAGTTTTTGAGATGTCAGTATGTCCCGCAACTATAAGTAGCTCGGTATATTTATGAAAATCTTTAAATAAAACTGTATACATTGAAGAAATAAGATCCCCTAAAGATGCATAATTAGATGAAATTGTTTTGATATATTAATTTTTATGTTTTTTGCATACTTTTTAACCTCAGATTCTAAAAGGATCAGCCAGAATAGTCGACGAACGAAGAAAAATGAGTTGCAAAAAATATCCTGTGCATGAGCAACTTAACAATAATGTTTTTAAAAGGAATCTAAAAGAATAGCCAGATTAGATAATGATTTTTAAAATATGTCCCCTTTTTTGCTAAAAAATAGCGGTAATAGCCAGAATAAATTAATAATAAAAGTATGAAAATTGGTACAAATAAACTCCAAATTCTAATTCAATAAAAACTCCTTGAAAATTATGAATAATAGTCATATGATATGAACTTTAAAATAAAAGTTTAACCTTGTGAATGACTCTATAAGATAGAAGTAGCATGTCAAAAATTATAATAATATAAATAATAGCTAAATAGTACTCTGGAAGTTAAGAGGATGCAGTACAAATATTAGCTGGAAAGCTTTGATGAGCATTGCTAAATAGATATTCAAACCTAAAATCTTTTTATTATATTTTACTTATAGATTTTTAGTTATTTTTAATAAAAAATTATTATAAATTTACTAGAGGTCTAATTGTGGAAAATACTAAGAATTTTGTGAAAAACTAGACATATACACCTGCATGTCCTATTTCCTGTATATTCAGCAAGAAAAATAAAGAAAAATCGAAGAGAGAGAATTTACAAGACTCAAAGATAAAGTTTATTAGAAATGGATGAATAGTATCTCGAAGAGAGAAAATGTAAATTTTGAAAGATGAAAGAGTTGTTCAAGATTATCGATAATGATAAGGATGGAGAGATCTCCTTTTATATATGAATAGATTAATTAAATTTAATTTTAAGTTAAATCTTTTTAATCAACATACTATACTAATTATGATGTTTTAATAATATAATTACCTATGGGACAAGCATAATTAATACATGGGTAATAGTAAGTATTAAGACCAATAATAAAGATGGGCAGGATATAAGACTTCAATGAATTTTTGGAGTGACTGCAAGAGATATTAAGTTAGAAAAGATAAGAACCATTAGTTTATGTCTATTCGCTGAGAAAAAAAAAAGAATTCATGTCACTAATAATTATGCTCATATAAATTTATATATTATAAAAATTAAATAAAAGATGAATTTGTGAGTGAATAAGGCGATTGAATAAAATTAATTTCAAATATAATAAAATGAATTACCTTCAACATAAAAGCATTTTTGCGAAGATAAACTAAAATAAAAGCAAAGCAGACTTATGTAGGCAATATTCTAAGGAGTGAGGTAGATTTTTAGATAACCATTATGATCCTAATACACACATGAAATCTATTTTGGTCTAATTGAAATTACAAGTTATTGATATAATTCATGGTCCTGTATTTCAGCACGAATTCCCTTCAGACTCGAGAGGAATTGCTTTAAAAATATTATGAAACTACTTAGCGAAAACCTATAGAGTAGGAAAGATTTCTTCTTGCAACTTAAATCAAATTATGAATTACAGTCCAGAGCAAATTATAATATTGTAGACGACTAGATAAATAGAAAATACCTGTAGATCTTGGCTTCATTTATAAATTAACATAATAATAATATAATAAAGTGAACAAAAAATGAAAAATATAGCAAAATGTACACAGAGATTGCTTAGTGGTTTGGCAGCACCTACTGGTAATATTCTTTACATTTCTAAATTTATATTGTTCTTACATCGATTAGAGTGTATTTTTAATTATAAAGTCATCCTAATGCTTATTATTTTTGCACTATCACTAAAGAAAACTAATTCCCTATAAAATTATAATGAAATTAAATGAATTGATAAATATAATGTGGAATAGTATTATTTAATACTCTCTAAATGTTAACATAAAATATTACATATAATTCAATATTCAATTAATATGGGTTATATATTCATTTTTAATATCTCAATTTAAATAAATTATCAGAGTGAAATTGAATTTAGACTAAATTTTACCTATAATTTAAACATGAAGCAATATTTAGTGATTTTAAGTAGTAATAATTAATAAACAGAACGATAAATTGTTTTAATTTTTTGTGCAAGAAAAGAAGACCACTATTTATAACAATGCTAACATTATCCAGGCTAAAAAATGTACATTATTATTAAAAGACTAGGCTAGAGAAGTTACCAGACTACTCTCACTGCCCCGTGTATTTTCTTATGAGAGAGAATATATTCGAGTGTCCAAGCTGCAAATCCTGCTCATGTCAATATTGTCTAAGAGATTTCTCAAAGGAAGACCACAAAGAAACACTATAATGTATAAATGATAATACTTATAAGTGTATGATCTTTCTCAAAGTACAGAAGCAACTTCCAATGCATAAATTCCTATATAATTTGCTGCAAGAATTAAAATTCAAGTTCAATGATTGCTTGAGAACTCTGTAATTATCTAACTTAAAAAAGTATAAGCGAATGATAGAGTGTCTTCGCGTACATGGTGTAGATGATGAGGAAAATGATGATATGGTTGTAGCTGAGCATCAACCAAATGAAAGCAATTAAATAAATTCCCTCATCAGAAAGCTATTTGTGTCTGAAAGAGATTAAAACTCATTCACGAATTCGAAATTTCATTCAAGAACATTGAGAAAGCGTACTGCTCAATGATCACATACATTTCCACACAACTTTTAATCAGTATAATTCCCACAAGATAGACTATTCTTAATTGGTGGATGTAATTTTAATAAGATGCCAGAAACTTTGTTCAAATGCAACGAAATATTCTTTGATGAAGATAACTGTTTGTTATAACCTAAAGAAGAGATGAAGTACCCTAATAATGGTTATTAAGTATTCTGGTTGGGCGAAAAATTTATTATAGAAACAAGTTTAAGAAAGCAAACAGATTAGGCTTAGATCAAAGCACAGTGGTATAATGCAGACTTACATATTTGATTCGATGTCCCTTCCATAAATAGATGTCAGTTGTTTGTTCATAGATAGCTGCGTATATGTATTTTGTGGAATTTCAAATCTGTCAAAGAAGTTGATTGATTAATAAATATTTTGAGAATAAGTTATTCAATTATATACTAACTATTTATAAAGATATTAATAAACTGAATAATTTAAAAAATGAAAATATACAAATTAGTTTTAGTTTACTTTACATTTTAAGATATTAACATTTTCTTTTTTATTTAGTTTTGATGATTATTATACTCATCCCATCTATTTTAATTCTCACTCATTAATAAGGCATAAATTTAATTAAAAATGTTTAATAAAGTAAAAGTGAAAAAGTTTTAACTATTAAGTTAAAGTATATGAATATTTACTCAAATAGTAATAATTGTAAATAACTTTATGATTTAAGTAATGAATATAATGTTAATATATTGAAAAGAGATAATCAAACAAATAAAATAGATTATTTAATGTAAGTCAATCGAGAAATGCTTGACAATTATTCTCGACTGCCTAACATAATTTGAATAAAAATAACAATTTTTGATTAATTTTATTAAATATTATAATTTATCAAGTTAGTTTATGTATTATTTCTTACAATTCAAAGAATATTAATAATTTTTACAAAGTATATTAACAATATCAAGTTATATGATAGTGCCTCAAAGAAAGACTGGGAGCTCATATCATTCCAACTGATAAATTGTAAGCTAGAAAAGGCCTAGGTGTTGCTTAAACAAACAATAATGAAGTTCTTATATTTGGAGGATTCAATGACAAATTCATGAGGAATGCACATATATTAAATTCCACAAAGAAGCCTACCAGACTAGCATAGCATCAATCCACTCTAGAATTGTACTTATCCAAGATGCCCACTTTCTATGAATAATTCACTAGCAGCATTTATACAGTCAAAACCCCAAAACCCCTTAGTGAGGTTTATAAGTGCTTTGATTTGTAGGGTATAGTTGGGGTCTTATTGGGGTTAGTAGAGAAAACGCATGTTTTTTATGAATTTAATGAATATTTAATGAGTATTACTGTACTTAATTCAAACAAATTTTATCTGCTTATCTTTGTGATACCTCTTGAATTTAGCAGTCTGTAGTTGTTCTAGTATATCATCCAATGATTATCGTGGATATGCTGGAGCTTTTACGATGACCATCTCAACTATCTTCTTAATTTCATTGCATATTTCATCTTGCTTAATATGTTTAGCAGCCAAACTTATTGATTATTTCTCATGTTTTGTTCCAAAGTATGACATACTTTCCATATCGCACTCTAAGATAATTGCAGCTACCGCCCAAACATCCCATTATACAGAGCCATTTGTCCATTTCTCTCTTATAGGGAAGTATCCTGGAGTGCCTAAAACCTTAGCTAAAGTCACTATCTCTTGTCTTATTGCTCTGTTGAAATCTATGACTACTACTTCTAAAGGGCAGAGATTTAGCATTACATTTTCTGGCTTCAAATCTCTATGAACATACCCTAGATCATGGAGCTCTTTCACACCCTTAGTCATATCTGTGAGTATCTCATATTCAAATCATCAGGATATCTATTATGGTAGAGATACTCTCTTAGAGTCATTTCAAACTTCTTGAGTCTCAAAGCAATAAAACCATGACCAAGTATAACTCCGTCGAGCTTAGCTAAGTTCTTGCATTATCTTTTCTAAGCCTCTCTCAGTACTATGTATTCATTTGCAAACTCATTTTAATATTGCTCGTTCTTAATGAGATACTTGAATGGATATACCTTGTAAGCGAATTCATCAACAACTATAAGTTTTACCTTGTTAGGTACGTCAATATTCAAATAGTTCTCAATACAGCTGCTTATGTCGACTGCATTTAATGCAGGTATATACATTGCTCTCTCTTATAAGCATGCAATATATATACCATTTGCTGGTTGGTTCATTGACTCAAACCGCTTCTATCTCTTAAGTCTCTCCTACTGCTCTATTTGTGAATCAAGAGAGTTATTTTTTCTTTTAGCAGGTACAAGCTTTTAAGTTTCCTCATCTTTAATCAGGAATTCGCTTAGATGATGCTTTTGCATATGTCTCTTTACTTTAGCTGAGTGAGTATAAGACTTCATGCAGGTAGTGCATTAGTATCTACCATCTACTTTATCATGCTTGAAGTAGATCTTAGCTCTACCAGAGTGTACCTCTTTGATGTGTCTCTTCAAGCTTGACTCAGTTGAGAAGAAATTTTAGCAGTCTTCACATTAAAACGTTTTAATTTTTTCTATTGGTTGCTGTTCCTTATCTTCCTCAACCAATTCAACTTATGTTTAAACTCCCATCTCAGCACTCTACTTCTTGTTTTAAACTTAAATTTTAAAGACCTCAGCTTCAAACTCTAGAGCTCTTAGCTCTACCTCCTTTTCAATATATATTACTTCTGGTTACTTAGAGGAGCCAAAGCTGAGCAATGATTAACCTGTTCCAAGAGAAACTGCCTTACGATTTAAGTTAGCCGCCATGTTTAAATTCAAATTTAAATTTCTATTATTAATAAGTAAATACCTCACTGGCTATACTAACTTTGTATAGGAGCTGGCACTGCAACAACAATGGTTGATTCTTAGGTGTTAGACATCATATTTATACTTAGTTTATAACTATAAATTTTCTAATTTTATGCTTAATATTTTTAATTTTGGTACCAACTGAGAAAAAATTCAGGTCGGTACTGGTACCAATTAGGTTTTGAACCATTTTGGAACTTTTCCATTAAAACCTCATTAGTTTAAAACTAGGTACTAATTAAGTATTGGTACTATTAAATTGGTACCAATTAAATTTAAACGAATTTAGTACCGGTACTAATCAAATTTAAACAAATTTAGTACTAATTTAATGGAACTAAATTGATAAAAATGGAGCTCCATCTCTGAAGTTTGTTACAGCTTCTGCCAGCTTTCTCCACGTATCCTTACCAGGTTGACCTCCTATAAGATGCCCATATTTAATACTAAGATTTTTAACAGTAGGATCCAGAACTCTATATATTAAAATTTGAAATTCAATAACAAGAGAAGGAACAAGGATGGAATCTATAAGTACTGCAATGAAGAGGGTTGAAGCTTAAGAAATGATCTCAAGATTTAGAAGCAAGGAAGATCTCTATCGATACCTCACTTAGCATGGTAAGCATGTGAAATATACTTAATCATATACTATAGTGGGTTTATTCCTTCCAACGATGGAAGGTACCAAAATTTCATTCTTAAAAGCTATACTCTGCGATGAGAAGAAAGCCTTCAAAAACAGTGAAATAAAGTTGATAGATATACCAAACTACCCAGAGATTTCAGTCACTAATCTCTACGAGGATGCGATGAAAGATGAAGAGTTGGTAGTTTATCCTCCTACCAAGAAACAACTCTCTAACAAGCTTCCAGAAAGGAGCTTCTTCTTTGGAGTTCTTGGCACTTTAAGAGAGAGTTATCTCAGCAGAGATCATTGAAGAAGCTCACAAAAAACGCTACTCTATTTCTCCTGAAGATTAAAAGAAGCAAGGCACACTAATAAGCGAGACCTGGCTCGCTGAGCTTAAGAAGCACCCATTCCTCTCTAGTAAGCTTTGATTCATAACTTTGTAGGGAAACCTCGAACTGGTATATTCCTAATGAAAGAGCATGCGAAGGTTCACAGAGAGAGAAAGTCATAGACTATTTATAAAGTGAGCAAGAGACTTTATAAAGATGTCTAAAAGCCAGAAGAAATGAACATAGATGCAGGAGCTGGCACAAAGAGAAGAAATATGGGTCCAAGTAAGCCATAAGAAGAGGAGAAGAAAGAGAAGCCAAACCCCTTTATGGGCCAATTTAATATGTGAATATATTCATTCGTTTAAATCTAAAACTTATTTATAAACATTCATTCTTCCCTCTCTCGCACAAGCTGTTGTCTTATCCACGCTTACTCTCTTACAGTTGCTTTGAATCAAGTCTACTGTATCGATAGGCAAGTCATGCATAAGATGATACAGCAGCAGCTTCTTGTAGTGAGTCTTGATTTAACTCCAGTAGAATTCTATTCCATTAAATTAAGGACTATAAGGAACGTTATAAACAGGAGTTATATTTAGGTCTTCATAAGCTTTCTTAGACTCCTTAGTCTTATGAACTGAGAGGTTATCAACAAACAGGATGATCTCTTGGTTGCTATACTTCTCTCTGAGCTTATGTAGGAACTCTATATACTACTCTCGCTTAATAGAGCGAGGGTGAATCACATAACTCTCTAAGCCTGAATCTTCACTTATACCAGCTAAAATTGCATGGGTGACTACCTTCACTTTTTAGTCATAAACTTCTATATTATCATACTTCTTATACCATGACTTATTAATAAAAGTGTTGAAAGTAAACACAGCTTCATCTGCATGTATGAACTTGATGTTATTATCAATAGCTCTCTGCATTTAATCATATATATAGTTTAAATTATTACTATAAAATGGCACTGTAAAATCAATCACTCTCTTCACTCTGTTGACAGTCTTGAAAGTAATACCATTTCTTCTATAAATGTTGGCTATAGTCTAAGGAGAGATGCGCATATCAGGAAACTTGCGATGAAACATTACAGCTCGCTAGTCTAGAAGAAAGTGTGCCCAATACTTTAAAGTCTTAGAGTCACAGAGGTAGTCAATATGGTGCTGTGAGAACTTTTATTTTCTAGCAGGATGCTTTCAAGTACCAGAATTAAAATGCTAAACAGCTAACATGCAGTGATACCTAACAGTAGAGGCACTCTTGTGTAAGAGCTTTGCAATAGCTGCATAATTCAATACTGGTTTGACTTAATCTATATTAATACTCGTACCATACCTAAGCTGAAGCAGTAAATCTAAATATTTCTCATCATAAATCGACCCTAAATTTCGCTAATTTCTATTTCTCATTTTGTAAATAGACCTAATTTCTCTACTAACCCCAATAAGACCCCAACTATACCCTACAAATCAAAGCACTTATAAACCTCACTAAGGGGTTTTGGGGTTTTGAGTGCACTGAAAAATAAATCAAAATCAGCTAATATTAAATACCTGGAACATGATGAGCTTGAATAAAGTAAGCTGATGATTTATATTATTATTAGGTGTAATTAATTATAAATAGAAATATAATAATGAGCAATAATGTGAACACGACACTCTCTTTTTATAATAATTTACTGTAATGGGTAATTTAGAAATGTGACTATTTATTTATAAGTATTGCATATAATAAAATTCGTTTACTCTAATTATTTGAATAAACTCTTAGCTTTAATTTAAGCTTTAATGTTAATGGATTTTATAATTCATTCTTTAATGTTTATGATAGTTTGAATAAAATTCTTTATAATTTAAATGATGACAGATTTCATCTTATTTCCAGACAAATCTTTACATAGTTTTCTAACTTTGCACATCTCTAGTACCAAACGTACTTGAAGTTTGCCTACTTCCCTTAAATTTGATTAGATCATCCATAAAATAAAGATAAAATGGATATTAAATGAATAGCAAAGTCTATTTATTCAGTTTTACTTTTTCTCAATTTGTTTTACTATAAATTTCTTCAGCTCTATGTTTGTGCCAATTGCTGATATTTCATATCTTATCTGATTCACTTATTTCTAATTAAAACTAATATAAGTCTAAAATTAAGAAATTTTTCAATACTAATCAGTATGTTTTTTAGATTTATACAGTAATTCTTAATTTTTTTAAGCATAAATTGATGGTGTGATATCTTAATTATATTTAAATGTATGATGTCGTTTTCTGTTTAACAGTCCACTCCTTCTTCTCATCTAATCAACAATCGTAATATATAGACAAATAATAAATTTATATGATCCTTCCCTCATTATTATGATTATAATAATTTTCGAATAAACTAAAATAAATACTATTCTCTATAACTCTAGGCAATTTCCTGATATCTTTTTCCTCCATATTTTCTATCACATTGTAATGGCTTTGTCCCTGATTTTGATGATCTTCCTCTCTAATTAGTTGTTTTAATAGTGTTAATTGTTATACTTAGCTGTTTGAAGTTTCTTGTTCTAATTTATAATATTTCCCTGTAAATTATCTTGATTATATTTTAATATTTCATATAGAAGTTATTGAGATAAAGTATTTAATATTATATTATTGTTAAAAGATAATTATGTTAAATATAGATTAGGATTCAAATCTATAGACTAGTCTCTGGTCTTCTTATCCTACCTGTAGAATCATACTTATTATGTCAAGTGCTCGATTGATTAGAGAAAGATTAATAAATTTGTAGTTGTTGCTGCAGGGTGCACATAGATTATTCTTAGCATCCTAAGGTTTAAATAATTAAGAATTAAATTCATTTAAAACTTCTTTAAGATATCATATAATGATTTTTCAAAGATAATGATAAAAAATCCCACGCTATTAAAAGATATAAATTAAGGTGAAGAAGTTTGACCTCATCTATTTCTCACTAAAGCCTTAAATATTTAATTATTATTATTGGTCAAAGTATCTTTGTATTTATACTTAAGATGTTTTTCCACTTAAGATTTATATTTAAAATTTTAGTTATTTTATTATAAAATAAATAAATCAGTAAAAAAGCTCATAGTAATTTTGAAGAAAAGTGACATGTTTCAAATTATTTACATAATGAAAAAATTAAGGAATTAATAAAAATATAGGTAATTATACAAAATCTATCTCCTTTCAATAGGGTTTGATAAAAAATATAGTATGTATATTAGATAATTAAAATCACTTTATTTTATAATCCTTGGTAATAAATAATATGATGATTATACATGATGATATCATCGTTTTAAAGTTTTAAGTGTGATTAAGATTAGTATTTTTTAATTAATAACTAAAAAATGGAAAACACGAGACCAGGTCACATTTGCTTTGCCTCAGAGTCAGTTGGTATGGCTCACCCTAACAAGCTTTGCGATCAAGCATAAGACGCTGTCCTCGATGCTTTTCTCAGAATCGACAAACACTGAAAGGTCGGTCTCGAAACTGCCACCAAGTAGTATGTCTTCTTGGAGAAACTCATGTCAATTGAAGATACTTTCAACTACGATCAAATTGCAAGAGAAGTTTGCAAACAAGTTAGTTTTGATGATGACTCAAAGGGTCTTGATTACAAGTCAACCTTAGTCCTCTTCAACGTTGAGAGACTAAGCGCAGAAATTGCTAATGCAGTTCATACCGAGATATAGATGATTTCGGCGCTGGAGATCAGGGACTCATGTAAAGATTTGCCTCTGATGAATGAGATAAGGTAACCCTCCACCAATACTCTCTTCACTTGGCTAACCTTCTCTGAAAGGAGATTGGCAATGCAAGACACTCTGAACAGATCTCATGGTTGAGTCCAGATTTTTAATCTCAATTTATCGTTGAATACGAGAAAAACAAAGGTAACATCAAACCAGTTAACATTTACAATATTTTGATCTCAACTCAGCTCGAGATTTCCAACGAAGATATCAAAAGAATCCACGAAGCGTAAATCATTAAAAAGGTCTGCCCGGTAGAGATGCTTACTAACACCAAGATCGCCACCAACCCCAGAGGTTCATTCATGATGGAAGGTTCACAAACTGGTTCAGGTTTGACGGGAAGAATAATATTGATGAAACTTATAGTGGTTGGGTTCCAACAGGAGATGGTGCTTTCTCAGGAAAGGATCCCATTAAGGTCAACAGATCAGATGCTTAATACGCCAGATACGTTGCCAAGTCATTGGTAGCTGCTGGTCTGCCTACAGAATCTTCGTTCAAGTCTCATATGCTAATGGACTCGCTGACTCATATAGAACCGTCAAGGAAGGTTACACTTAGTAAATATTCAAAAAATTGTCAAATTGTATATTAATAATCAAGAGTAAAGGATTTTTATAATTATTAAATTTAAATTAATTTAATTTACAAGCTAACTCAAAAAATATCTATTTTGAGTTAACTTGTATTTTATATTAACTTACTTTTATAAAAAAACCTATTTTCATTTATATTATTAGTCATATTTTTTTGAATTTTAATTATTAATCCAATTAATATAGCTCCTTTTTAAGTCTTGTATTTGTGATTGGTGTATTTTTAATTCCATATTTCTAATAATTAATTTATTAATGTTTAAACAAAACATTAGTTCATATATTGATTATATAAATTGTTCACAAATACTTTAATTAAACTCATAAATGCTTCTAATTATAAATATAACACCCAAATTTTAAGTCTCAATTATAGATTGTTTACTCATTCGCTGTTGGCAAATCAAAGTAATTTTACTAACAGATGACGACCTAACAAGAATTGTCAAGAAGAACCTCAACTTAAGACCAGGTAACATTATTAGAGAACTCGATTTTCTAAAACCAATCTATTAAAAAATTGTCACTTATGGTCACTTCGGTAGAAATGATCCAGACTTCATCTGGGAAAAGGTCAAGCCAATCAGCCTCGATTGAACTTATTGAGCTGAAGCATTAATACAGCCACATAATTCTGTATTTTGTAAAGTCTTAAACTCGCAGCAAACGACTACAATCTATAGCAATTTATTTTAGTAAATATCTATTAATTAATAAAGAAAATTTCTTTCTCTCTGTTTGGTAATTTTTTATTTTGATTAATAAAAATTTATCAATTAAAATAGAATAAACTTAAATAGTCAACTTAAAATAATTTTTGAAATATATACAAATAATTCTGCATTTTCTTTATGATATCTTAAACTGAATCTGCAGGCACAAGCTTACCATCATTTTATATGAAAGCGTTTGCCTCGAGTCAAAATGAAATTGGAATACAATTACAATTAAAATTATTATCACATTAAGAGTATTTCTAAATCAAAGGTAGACTGTCTAACAAAACATTAGGGATATTTGGTACTTTACTAGTTTAATAGGTGTAAAGCCTTCCTCTGTATTCATGACTTGCATGAATGATCTATGGATTCTTGATTAAGATATTATAACCTGGCTTTATGCTCTCTTTAAGGAACTTGTTAGTATGATAAAGAGAGACCACACTGAAGTTGTATTTTAAGTCAACGATTAAGAAGGACATGGGGACACCTTTCTCCTTGGGTAGATGGTTAACAATCATAGCGCTTGAAATCACATTACGGGTTTCACCAGCTTTTAACTGACTTGTAGCGACCACATTGAACATAATTTTTTTATTTATATTCATTAATATTGCGACAATGCAATTTATTAATGATCTATTTTGAAATTCTAAATGATTAATTAAGACAGAGATAGATTGTACCAGAATGATATTTCATGTTTTCATTAAGAGTAGAATACTTATAACTAAAATATTAATTTTTTTTATTTCATTGAAAAAATATGATATATTTGAATAAAGTAAAAGCGAACAATTTTTAAGGCTAAAATTTTCCAACTAAATTCAATTTAATTTCATTTCTATCATCTATTATAGATTTAGCTAAGATATAGTTGGGAAACTAACTTGTTATAAGAATGATTAAGGAACTGACTTAACCATGTTAATCAATTTGTTTGACTTTACCTTGCCTTTATAATGAATAAGGGTGTTTGCTTGAATGACAAAGTTAATGATTTTTTCTGCTCTCTGGTCAGTTTGTAGGTTTGGATCAACTTAATAAGCTTTCAAGTAATCATGATAAATTTTTTGGAATATATAAAGTTATTAGAATCTAATAAACTACAATTAGAATACTTATTAATATTAAAAAAATGGAAAAGAGTGAAAATCTTTTTCATTCATCCAGTAACCTTCGTAGATATCTCCATCACCATGAACTAGTTCTTCTATGTTGTGTCTTTCTCTGCTTCTCGAAATACTAGTCATTCACCGCCATTGCTCAGTAATATTGTTAAAAGAGTAATGATAAATATATAGATTAATAAATTGTAACTTCCATTATTTATGTGAACACACAGCATTTTAGTCCTCTTCTTAATCTTTATCCATTTAACATATAATTATTAATTTAACTTAATCTATTTCCTTTAATATATTATAAATCTCTTACTGCTTCGTTGTATCTTTGTAAGTAATCAAAAATCGTTGCTCTGTCATATTACAGATCTAAATTTAGTACTTGTAAAGTCTATCAGTTTAGATGTAAGGTTTTAAAACATGAGTTAGCTCATCGGTAGATGTGTTATTTGCGAAGATATTTGTTAAGTGAGCGTTTCCTAATACATTTAAAAAGGATTTTAGTTTATAAATTTAGATCCAACACCAAGATTATGAATCTAAAAGATCTAGGCAAACTGTTTTTGTTGCATAATCTATACACTCTTTTTAATTTGCATTTAAAAATAAACTTCTATAATTAATTAAAATATTAATCCAATGTTACTGGGCACTTCAATCATTCTGAATACCATAGATAAATATCTCAAAGCATTTATGTTACTAGTCAGATTATAATAATTTCTTCTCTAGATATTGAGTTATGGATTAACCCGAGGAAGAGTAACAATAATAACAGTAGTAAGACTGTAGCTTTGGTTATGATTAAAATCAAAATGCATATGAAATTAATTATAATATAATAATAACTATATAAATTATAGCCAAAGTCCTTAGATATTTGTTCTGACCGAGACCCCCCTCTCCCCCTCAGACAAGACCCCCCTCCCCTCTTCAACCGAGACTCCCTCACCTTTTCAACCGAGACTCCCTCCTCCCCCCTCAAACTGAGAATCCCCTTTTATTATAGTTTTTTTTTATGAATTTATTTTTTACTCAGAATAATTTTCTTGCCCTTCGGACAGATATTACTGTTAAAAATATATTTTGTTAAGTTGCACTATGCCCGTCGACTTTTGTTTTGAACATACTCCCATAGGGAAATATTTATAATAAGGTTTAATTTTGATTATCATGATTAATAATATGATTTAATTGGATAGACATAAATTTGAATTCAAGATTTTTTATAACTAAAATCACTTACACTCGACTATATAGTAAAAATTAATATAAAAAATTTTCCTATTATTTTTAACTTCATTTAAATATAAAATTATTTTTATTATTACTTATTTAGTTAATTACTATTAAAATATTATTTTATTCATATATATATATATTTAAATATTAATCCTAAACATAAAAAATTGTTTTTAATTTTTCAATGAACTAAGCATAAGAAATAATATTTTAATAGTAATTAACTAAATAAGTAATAATAAAAAAAATTTTATATTTAAATGAAGTTAAAAATAATAGGAAAAATTTTTATATTAATTATTACTATATATTAGAGTTTAAGTGATTTAAGTTTTAAAAAATCTTGAATTACAATTTATGTCTATCAATTAAATCTTATTATTAATCATGATAGTCAAAATTAAACCTGAATATAAATATTTCCCTACGGGAGTATATTCTAAACAAAAGTCGACGGACGTAGTGGAACTTATAAAAATATATTTTTAATAGTAATATCTGCCCGAAGGGCAAGAAATTTATTCTGAGTAAAAAATTAAATTCATAAAAAAACTATAATAAAAGGGGATTCTCAGTTTGAGGGGGGAG
>ARYC01004006.1:0-40762 GCA_000711775.1 Oxytricha trifallax
TTATAATGTTAAACAGCTAACAAGCAATAATACCTAACGGTTGGGGCACTCTTGTGTAGGAGTCTTGCTATGGCTGTATAATTCAACACTGGTTTGACTTAGTCTATATTAAAACTTGTACCATACAAGCTTAAGCAGTAAATCTAAATATTACTCATCATAAATAGACCCTAGATTTCGCTAATTTCTATTTCTCATTTTGAAAATTGGCCTAATTTCTCTACTAACCCCAATAAGACCCCAACTATACCCTACAAATCAAAGCACTTATAAACCTCACTAAGGGGTTTTGGGGTTTTGATTCTCTGAACTCTTACTCTTCCATTAGCTTTCTTCTTAAGTCTATCTAGAGTTGAACAAAATTTACCTAGCTTTAGTAGGTCCTCTAAATTGGGGTTTGACTGCGGTTTTATCCACAAACACTAGTTAAGGATTCTCATAAAGCACCCCCTAATATTCTAGTTAAATTTATCGCTAATTCTATATAGAATTTTGGCTTCCTGAGCCTAACAGAAAAATGGTAGTCATCCAAGCGATGCAACAGCAGTCAACTTTAAAAAATTCATCTGGTACCACAGGTAGTGAATATATATAAATCAAAATGGGAAACTTAAGATGGTGTTGCTGGAACTGCTGGTTACTCACTAAAAATTGTAAGTTACAAAAGAAATATCTAAAATAATTATATTTCAGCAATAATTACCAGTAGGAGACAAGGTGGCACTAGACTGAAGACTCAAAAGACATGGACAAAAAATATTAAAAACATACAGAAATGGTCAAATGGTGACATCTATGAAGGATAATGGATGAATATTAAGAGTTGTTCTTATAGTAAAATCAGAATGAATTTGGAGTTATGTTTTATTAATAAATTAAACGAAATTATGTAAATGCCTACAAGGAATAGATAAGGGTAAATACATAAGAAGCGCACTTTCTCTGAAGTAGAATTTGTAAGTGATCATGTCTCCTCAAAGAGATTCAAGACAGAGGCCCAAGCCGTCATCGACTTCCTTTCCCGGAACGATTGTGTCCAGATTCGTGCTCACCCATAGCAAATCTCTGCAAAATAAAGGCACTCGACATTGAAGGACAGTAGCGCCCTCCTACAGAGTCTGGTGGTATACTTAAGGCACGGGTCCCTCATAAGTGAAAAGCGCATGTGGCTTACCCACAAGGAAATTGCTCTAAGGGGCTGCGCGTTTCAACAATTTCGATGATCTTACAACGCTGGCGAGGAAATTGCTTCCGCATCGTGAGTAAGAGGAAGAATTCTGGAAAGAATCGAAAGCCGATCCTCAAACCCGCTGTCGTCGACTACATTTGCAGTTAGCCGGCGCTAAGAAAAATGCTCCCCTGTCTCTTGCGCTGAGGGCGGAAGCTATTAAGCGGCGCTTTGGCTTACCATCGCTTTCTCTAAACACATTGAGGAACTGCTATAAGCGAAATTACCATATCCTACACCAAGTCCGATTACGCTTATAATACGAAGCTAAAACGCGCTGAAGCGAATGGTGAGGAGTAGCGCATTAAGTCGCTTAAACTAGGCAAATCACTTCTGGATAGGCGCAACATTATTTATGATGAGACCACGATTCACTGGTGGCAGACGCCGAAGCGAGTTTGGTCAAAGCCGGGATTGCTCATTGGAATACCGAATACTCGAAGGCGTTCATTCAATATCACTGGGGCCATAAATTCCTAGGGCCTCCTCACTTACAGGATTACCACAGGCACCAATAACTCAGTGAAGTTTCGAGAATTCCTTATCCAGTTGAAAGGTGCCTCAGGCTGCTAAGGAATCTGCGTGATGGACAACTTACCCATACACCACAGTAAGGTAGTGCAAGAGGTCTTCGATAGCCACTTCAAGTCATTTTTCCTGCTACCCTACAGCTGCGCGCTGAACTCGATCGAGCGGCTCTGGGCCATTGTCAAGCGTATGTGGAGCAAATAGGTGATTTCATTACAGGGAAGTGACTGCGGTGACGAGCAGCTAAAGACTCGTATCGAGCTCATATTGTCGCGTATAGATAAAAGTCAAGTGCGTCGCTTATCCCTGGCAAACTCGAAAGCCCTCATCCGTTCTATTCGTGGCATTTTAGTCTGAGGCCAGTTCACATTTGCATTTTGGATGGAGTGTTGAACTGTTGCTTAGATGCGCTCTGCTACTTTATGAAATGGGTTACTAAATGTTAATGGCTTACATTAATCGCGCATTGAGTCATCATCAGTCGAATGACTTGGCGACATTGCTCTTAGTTTAGCATCGACTCGGACTTTCTGGAGCTGCAATCTTTGCTTTTAGAGCGCCCGCATTGCTTCCCTATAACAGCCAAACGCTTCTTCTTGGGCTTCGTCTTCGAAAGTGGAAGATTCTTCAAAAATGATAAGGGAATTTCTACGGTCTTGTGATTCTTCAACTAACTAGGCTTTGATGGAGGGATATAGCCCTTATCGAAAATCTCATCTCGCGGGAGGAACGTTGATAGAATCTCTATTAGCCACTGCTTGTTCTGAACCCGCGTTGCAGTGATTCCAGTCTCCTTGCCCATCTTCGCTGAGACATCTGCCACTTTGTCGAGAAGAATCGCCTTGGATGGGGGCCTAGTGCATGGGAGTAGTCTTTTGTCCTTGAAGTTCGGACACCAAAGTTAAATTGCAATCACAGCCAGCAAATATTCTTCAGTGATAAGAGAGCTCGAGGCCTTTGGCAAGAAAAAGCCATTCCTTACTGCAGACTCGTAGAGCTCTTGCTTGGTATTAATGTATTGAGAAAGTTTCTCGAGGGAAACGCGGTTCTGATCGCTCATCCCAATCCAATATTTAATTATGAATGTAGGCAGAGCTTCAATGATTTTAGTTTATTGAGCTTCCTGAGCCACCTATTGAGAAACGGCAAGTAACATCAGATAGAGCGCAGCCTTGAGCGTTGCCTGCTACTTAATACGGTGGGTTTAGCTACTCTAGCAAAGAAATAAAGCTAAAATGAAGTTATTAAGGAAATTAATATACTTGAGGAGACAGCGAGTTTTCAATTGCTCTGAACAATTTAGCTTGAATTTTCACGCTCAGGGGGTCTGAGGGCTCTCAAAGATTTCTTGCGAGATGTCAGCTTCTTGGCATTCGACTTTTTGTTTCTCTTAGACAGGATATTCTTAGACATTATAGGGGTCTGGTACGAGCCTGTCATTATTCCTTGGAGCGCTGTCATTTGTTTTGCTCTCTCCTCTTCGGAGTAATCATCAGGCGTCATCTCAAAGAGCTAGATACGGGTCACGCCATTCATGAAATCTCCAGTGTCCCATCGTTAAGCGCATTTATCAATCTTGGAATACTGCGGGGCGGTCCGAGCGCTGTAAAATACGGCTAAGCCCTTTGAGCATTTCTTAAGAGTCAAGGCGTGACTATACGAACAGCTTATCGCCTGGTTACGATAGATCATTATAAACTGACGGCTTTTAGATTATTCGATTACCTACTCGAACTCATTGCAATGAGATGAATCCTTTGACATCTCCCACTCGAAAATTAGGCTAGGCGAGTAAAGGTGATTAGAGTCAGCAACGACATCTTTCATCTACTGCAGGGAGATCCCATTATCTCGCTTGAATGTCAAGATCTCGGCTTCAGTGAGATGCAAGCGACGACACATTAGTCGAATGATTTGCACGCGTGATGTGAAATATCGGAACCCGACGTAATAGTTGAGCGCGTGGATAACGCAATCCATAAATTGCTAGGGCCTCGCTCCCTCGAACCTTATGCTTTCGAAATTGAATTTCTCAGGAGAGAATCGCTCCTAGTGATAGCGCTTCCCATAGTACCATCCCTTCTCAAATCCATCGATATCATCATTTCCTCAAGATCTCTGGGAATCCACGATTACCAATTATGCTCCTGCACAATTGCGTTTAGCCTTGACTATATTAGCGCTCGGGATTTTGAGATTGTGCTGATTGATATAACCGACAATCGGTTTAAGCTGTTCGTCAGTGAACTTTTCTTTGAGGTATTGATACGAGATCTTGAAGTTGATATCTTGATCAGTGTACTTCAACACAAATGTGAAATCGCGGTTGCCCTATGCGTCTTCATTTACCTGGTGCGAAAGAACATTAAAAGGTCGATCTAATGAAATTGTGCAGGAGCGAGTGCTCAAGTTCCGATTCCTTGCACAGTCATCTTCCGATTTCTTAGGCTACTCTAAATTGACGTCGGGCTTGAGACACTTTGTGATGGCTTAAGATTTCGGTTTGGCTGGAGGTTTTCGCTGTGATATTAGTTTTCTTAACAACTCTGCTCAGATTTCGATGATCGGCTTGGGCTTGACTAATTATTGGACGAACCGCTTAAGGAGGAGTCACTGCTGCTTTCTTTACTGGGCGATTGAGAAATTTTGTTTGATCCGTGATTTTGGGCACAGTGTCTGGCTGTTATTCACTTGCCTATTTTTATTGGCTCGTCGACTCGCTGATCATTTTGAAATCTTGCAGATAAAATCCAACAGAACTTAAGACCGCCAGCACATCATTCGTTCCAATATTCGCAGCACTGGTGGGCTCCCTAATACATACATACCAAAGCAACTTCGAAATATCCAAAGAGCTGGCAGACGAACTGAGACTGTGCTCATCGACATTACGAAAATGCTCTTCGCACGACCTTACTCCTTGCTTCCTGGGACTCCATTTCTGGAAAAGCATTCCCCAGCCGCTTGCTGTCTTTACGAATCAGCGTCGAAGCCGTCCCATTACCCGCATCAAAAGAAGTGTGAGAATCAACAGAGCGAGATATGAGCAAGCGATCCATTCTAGTCCACCGCTGGTCCTCAGCGGCCAAGGCTCTTTAAAGGGATTCCCACAGGACTGCTTCGCTGGTCATCGCCCAAGAAGTTCCGTATTCATCTTTATTAAATGACACTGCCAAATTCCTGAGAGACTGCAGTAGTCGTCACTAATGCAACAACAACCGTCCATGGAAATTCCGCTGCAAATTACGAGCGCAAGAGTAGTATCATGAAGGTCTTATTCATCCGGTATTTCAAGATATCGAGTTGAGACAGTTAAGAAACTCGAATCTTTACAATAGCCGGGCTTTCAGTGCGCTTTCTGAATCCACAGTCGTGCACGATGAAATTAGCAGTAATTGCGTCAAAGCGACCCAACAAGTAAAAGTATTAGGCTATCTAAGCTCAGCGCCAGGGGACGTATTGTACCGTGAACCCTAAACACGGAACCCCACTAGAACATAGAGGCTTTACTTTGACGCTGGCTTAAGATTAGCTGTAAGCACATTAAGCAACGGGATCGCTTGAAAGTACAAGCGAACAAAGCTTGGGTTCAACCTCGGATCCGCAGCTGCAGCAAGTCATGACCAATGCAGTTGAGGCACACGACCACTTTTGATTACTTCCAAAAGCAGGGAGGGCTGATGCCAAATGAGATTCAAAAACTGATTACTCTATGCTTTGAACAAACTTGGCATTAAGAATATCTGATTGCTCTCATCTTTTATGTAACCCCATATTTAATAATGCTTATTTTATATTACTATTAATTAATTTCTTATTCCAAAATCGATAAAATTTTACTCTTAGATACCATTTCTATTTAAGTTAATCCTAATACTTAATTAAATTATAAATTTTAATTTTAAGTTAAAGTCTTTTTCTTATTTTTCATAAATCCTAAAAATATATCTCAAAATTATTACATAAATGAGAGCAGTTAGAGATTTACTAATAATATAGATGCTATAATGATTTAATATTTAAAGTAACTTTTGCTCAAATCATAGATTGTGTTTTGATTTATAACAATAGAAATCATTAATATTAATTTGTATTTATCAATATTATCATGAACATATATTCATTATTTTTTGATTACTTTCATACTATTTTCACGTAAGTGATTAAAATTAACTTTTTCTATCCTCGTAAAGTCATTGACAACTATTCCATTTCATTTTGTCATAACTAGCTGCATATAGTAATACAATATATATATATATCACCATGATAATAAAGGAGTCAATAGCAATAGTAGAATAAAGTCTTGATTGAGGACAATTAAAACTATAAAATCAATTGATTAAAACGCAATAACTCTAAAATATTGTATAAATGAAAGTATATTCAAACTGACTGAAATGATAATTAAATTTATTTATATTTATGAGCTTTATAATAATTTTATAATATAATAAACATGATTGGAGACATGATTTATACCCTTAAATGAGAAGATTATGAATTCAATATTTTGAAATTGAAATTGCTTAAGTTTAAGATTAAATTGTTATTATTATTATTTATTCATAAAATTGAGATCTTTTCATTCGCACAAATATTAATTTAAATATAATAAAATTTAATAAATTTATACTTTGGTTCATTAATATTTAATTTAGGTTAATAGTTATAGTTATAGTTAATATATTATATTTCTTAAAATACTTGCTTTTAATTATTATTTTCAAATAACTAAATGTATACTAGGTAAGATTTGATGTAAAAAATTAAAATGTTTAATAATTATAATATGAATAATAATTTAACATATGGAATTTTGCATTAAAACATACCCAATGTTTTATTTAAAATATATAGTAATTATGTATTTTTTATTTAAATGATTCATTAGATTTATCTAAATTATTGTTGTATTATAAATTAAAAATCTATAATCTTAGTTGATGTTTATAGTTTAATAAAAATAAATTAACAATCAATAGTTAAATAATTTCATCCATTAATTAAAATGAATGTAATTGAGTATATTACACAACATCTGCATTTTTAATTTATAAATAATAAATATTTATAGTAATAAATGGATTGTTATTGCTTTGAACATATACAATTAAAAACAATATCACTGCTTTATATTCTTTTATGGATGTTTTAGTAGATTTGAATCATTCAAAGCAAATCACTAGCAAAGTATGTTTTAATAGCTGCATCTATCGTATTAATTATTAAGATTAAAATATACGTAATAAATTATTAATTACTGTAGCTATGTTTTTGTATACATAAAAACTAAATTTTTATTTTATTTAGTGTATTTTATTAAATTTTATTTTTTAGCTATTATCCATTGATAGCATTGTTTTTTAATAGGAACCTTAAATATATTTCATATTATTGATAAAATACAAAATATCAGGAAATAATAAAGCTGAAATGAATTATAACTTACATCAAAATGATAATTATTAATATTTTCATATATTTAAACCAAAAATGCTAAATAAAATGAGTAATAATTGCAAGATTAATTTTTTAGAATTATCAACTGTCTTGTATTTAATGTGCTATATATATTTTATATTTACATTTTCCAGAATTATTCTATTCTAGCGAACAACTAAGGCTTGTTATGATAACAGTTTAATAGAAGTTGTGTTAGTCAAATGTAAACTTAAACAAAATTATATATTTCACTATAAAAAAATGAGTTTTTTTTATGAGATCTTTAAATTTCTTCTTTTATTTTATTATTCATAATTATTTTACTTTGAAGTTAATATGGAATATGTTTGTGATTAAAAAGCTTATAAAATCGTAAGAATTTTATTTTAAAAAGCAGAATAAAAGGAGATCAACTTACCAATTTGTGCTGTTATGCAATACTCCACTCTGATCCATTTTTAATTTATGAATTAGTAATTATCATCTGTTTATATTTAACTTGCAATAATTTTTAATTTCAATAAATTCAGCATAATATTATGATTCCTATTTTTACATAATAAAATAATAAATATAAATTAAAGTGAATAACTAAAATATAATGTCTTGAGTTGCTATGGACTCAAGACATTTTATTGATTTGTATACCCCACCCAAAAATTCGAATATTTTTTTTTCTTACCAGATTTGGGAAAGAATTTCAGTTCCATGAAAAATATTACAGATTTAAATCTCTAATATTTTCACAAATTTGGAATTTCATTAAAGATCCGGAATATAAAAAATATAATAAGAAACCTTTATTAAAAAATATAAGTTCACAGAAGTTAATTGGTCATAGTGTAGATATAAACAAATTTAAGTCCAATCAATATTAATTTATTAAAGTAAAATCATCATACACACTGATAAATACTTCAATATCTATAAATTTAACTGCTTCATTCTTATGTTATATTACCAATAGTGTTATTCATTTCAGAATTTCTTTTATTTAGATTGATAGAGTTTCTTTTTAGATAACTCAGATAGAATTTTAAAATCATCAAAATATAAAATAAAAACTTAAGAATTTCGTTTACTAACAAAACATATTAAGTGTATTTGAAACCACTGATATTCAAATTGTATTCATTTGAATTTAGTAATTTAAATAAAAAGAACATCAAATTACAAAAAACCATTTTATCTATTAATTTTAATTTTTTAATCTTCTAAGAAACTTTGGTTTATTTGGAATCATGATATATTATTATTAACTAGGATTAAAATTTTATTTTAAATTCAATATTATAAGTCTTTAGTTTTATCATGTTTCTATTTGGATTGTAAAATTTTTTTTTATTTTTTCTATATAATATTATTAGAATATTTCTAAAAAATCTTCATTGTTTTTATGGTATTAGTCAGATTAAATCACAAAATTTAGTAAGTAATTTACAACATAAATAAAAAAATATATTAAGTGAAGACTAATCATTAAGATAATAATAAAATTAATAATAATAATAATAATAATAATAATCATAATAATAATAATAATAATAATAGTAATAATTAACTCACATCTGGGCCTCAGGGGCCCAAGAGAATAAAATATGTTAAAGGATCAAATCCTTTAACATATTTTAATAGTCTTAATTTTAATTCAAACTAAAACTTATATACTATAGAAATATGTTAGTGCATGAGTCTCTTTCATTTCCATAGTCCTCAACATGACGAATTCTTTCAACTTCGATTTTCGTTTGTTGAACTTGTTCAATAGTCCTCTCAGTCGTCATCCTTACTATCTTCATAGTGTCTTGAATAACTCTACCAGTTTGAGTCATTTTCTATGTTAGGTAGGTTGTCTGGGGTGAGTTCTATCTCACCTCCTTCAAATTGTTGTTCTTGTTTTATTTGTGTTCTTACAGGAGTTAGAACCATTATGTAGTCAGAGTAGAGTTTTTTATAGATTGCATTGATTGGGTTGAATTAGAAGATGTCTTTTTCATAGAATTCTATTGCATCTACTATATTTTTCATATGGGTTTCTTTATGTCCACTTACCTTTCCCCTGACTATATGTTCAACAAGTCTCCTATAGGAAATAATTGCGTTTGAGTTTTATTTTCTCGTGAATACCTTTTTCATGGCTTCCAAATTTTTGAGAAAGAATAGATATTTTTCAAGTTATTTAAATGATTTTGTGCCAAATTTCTGTTTGTATCTCTTGAGCTCTTCTTCGGTCATTTCAATCGAAGACTAAGTGGTCTAGGTTTAAAGGAAAGGATTTGTTCAAGTGCCGGTCCCTAAGGGACAAATTACTTGAGTTATTTCTTTGGTTAGGGTCTTAATGATGGCTGTAGTAGCTAGGTCAGTTGAAGTAGCTATTTCTCCTCTTCTTGTTATTGTTAAAAGGTTGATGTTTACTTAGTCTCTTCCACTTCTTTCATAGGAGTGCTTGGAAGATTTGTTAGTTAAGTTGAGGGTTAAGTAGATGCTTCTTCATCTACCTATGCTAGCATAGTGTCTAGAACAAACCATGAGTAGTGACCACTATAATCATTCTAGAATAAAGGGTATTATTGAATTACATCTTTGATCAGATTCTGATTGGGTGCTTTAGCCAGAAATTCAGTTTATCGGGAAGATACCGATCTGTGACGTGGCTTCTTATTAGGGGTACTAAATAGGTCTGAATCTGAACCTATTGAATAGGTGTTGTCAGAGATGTCTGAAAATGAGCATTTTGGTTAAAGTGCGATTTTGATTGCTTCCTTTGAAATCTTCATGAAAGTAATTAGAGTGCAAGCTGGCTCTTGAGTTTCCAGCTTGTAAGGAAGTTAACGATTTGCCCTGTGGCTTCTTGTTGAGAGCTTGATTCATTGCTCGAAAAGACTTAGAATGTTTTAAAGCTGAGTGGTAGGTACCATGTTCTGAGAATAAATGATCTTTCTCTTTTGCTAAGTCTGGCAGCGATCCTCGAATTTTATAGTTTCCTATAGATGAGTTTGTTCGCTTTTAGCGAGATTAATACCATTGGGTATGATTAGTATAGCTTGGAAAGGGGGTATGATAATTTGTTAGGGTCAGTTTTCATTTGTGACGAGTTGGGTAGGAATTTAGGGTATGTTGCTTTTAATTCCGTTTTAATTTAATATCATTAAGATTTGAAACTATAAAAAGTACCGTTTAGATTTATTTATTCTAAGTAAGATTTAACTTATTATATTTCATATTTAATAATAAAATAGTTAATAATTCAGAAATTATTTAACATTAATTAGTTAATTATATTAAAGTAATGATATCTATTCCTAATTAACAAAGTGAAGTAACAACAATAAATTAGATATAATATCGCAAACAACAAATATTAATGGACTTATATTTATGCAATCTAAAAATTAATTTAATTCTGTAGCAAAAACACACAATAAAAACTTACATTAATGATTTTAACAATGAGTATAAATCGAGTGAATTTCCAGAATATAAATTAATAATCAAACATTTATTCACGCTATTTTAAAATTAATTTTTTTATTCTAATTAAACAGCACGTATCTCAAAATTTTGATCGTTTCGAGATACGTGCCAAATAAATACAATTAAATAATCAAACATTAAACTATAAAACATAAATGGAATTAAATATTTCTATAAATGTAAGTTCATTTTTATAAAAATCTTAACTTTAATTTATATTTACTAAATTATATATAAAATTCTAATTACTTTGAAATATCTATGTTTAATAACTTATTTATTAACAAATTTTATTTAAACTATATTAAGTTTAAAAATGAACTTACATTTATAGAAATATTTAATTCCATTTATGTTTTATAGTTTAATGTTTGATTATTTAATTGTATTTATTTGGCACGTATCTCGAAACGATCAAAATTTTGAGATACGTGCTGTTTAATTAGAATAAAAAAATTAATTTTAAAATAGCGTGAATAAATGTTTGATTATTAATTTATATTCTGGAAATTCACTCGATTTATACTCAATGTTAAAAGTTTTATAAGTAATTTATTTATACTGAATTTATAGATTAAACACTTAATGAATTTTTAATGTATATTATTAATTGAGTTACTAATAATCTAATAAATTAAATGATTACATTTTCTATTGAACTAATTATACAGTTTTATTTTTTTAATAATATTAAGTTTTCATATTCATTTATAATTAAAAAATCTCAAATAGACAAATAGATACTATTTTTAAATATTAAAATTACAACATAAATAAATTAAAATAATAAAATAATTTGAATATTTTGGATCTTGAACATTCTGGTTTTAGATATGATGTTTCAGTTTTAGATTTGGAACATTTTTCACATCTGAACCAATTCCAGATCTAAGACAAATGTTTTCAAAGTTAATTTATTAAAAATTAAGCATAATTACTAAAGTTTCCAATAAAATTAATTTATTAATAAGAACTTATATAAACATATTTATGATTAATAATTAGTTAATAAGTCTGAAGAATTGTAAGATCTGGTACCTTATCTTCACCATCCTAAATTAAAGACCAAGAGTATTTAAAATAATAAGATAATAGTTTCATAAAAACTGAGGTTAAGCAAAATTTTTGGCTTCCTCCTGATATCAATTATTTATCATATTTTTAACTTTATTGATTGAAATTATGAGGATAATTTAAAAAGGATTTACGCTAATTTCAACTGGGATTTGTAATATTGTTCTTTGTTGTATTGGCAGCTGCTTTTTATTTATTAATTTGATTCAGAAGTCACTATAAGACATACTATATTCTCAAGAGATGCTTTAGTAAGCTCCATTTGAATTAAAATTTCCTGAGTCATATGCAGCTTGAGGGCAGGAAGAGAACTAAATGCTACCTGAGATTTATGACTATAAACTACAGTTTACAATATAGTTTTTATATTCCACTAGGTATTTATAATTCTATATTTTTAACAATTTAAAATTATATATTATTATAATTAACAAAAACATTTATGTGGTATTAATTAATTAGTAATATCTTGAACTACTATCTATAATGAAAGAGATTTAGATATATTAAAAAACATCGAAACCTGAAATATAATGATAATGGTAATTTCAGATCATTTGTTTATGTCATTTAATTATAACATAAATCTTATTAAATAAAAAATACAGTTTAAATAGTACTTAGATTAATTGATGTATTTATTTAATAAATAGACCATTTTAACATAATCCACTTGAAATGTAATATTACTTTAATTAATGCAAGTGATATGGACATATTAAAATTGAATTCTAATAATCAATATTATTGGAAAATAAAGCAATTTATTTCAATTAAATATTAAATATTGATAATTATCATTATAAAAGAGATCTTGTTAACTCAAATAAGAAGCATTGAAAAGAATGATTTCCAACTCTTATCTTAATGATTAAACTGAAGCACCACTAAGTCAACCAAGGAAGAATGAACCTTAATTTATCTCTCATATCCAGTAAATGAATTTTAGACTCATCTCTTTAATACATTTACTTTCATCTTTTCTGTTCAATTGTAGGTTTAAGAACTAAGTATTACTGAGTAATTGATTCACCATAAGTATACATATTACATATAATAATCAGTAAATCTTCTAAATATCACATTATTGTACTTATCTCATTCCTCTGATGCTTTTCTTTGATTGCTTACTAGAATGCTAGTCATACATTAAGGCTAAATAAACAGAAGATTGAATATCATAAACCCCTGCCACAATACTAACTATCACAATGAGGATTATTTTTCTTATATATATAAGCAAAAGAGTTATATTTTTATAAAAATTGACTTAAATATTCTTAATTTCTATATATTAAAAATATAACTTTGAGAATGAAGCACTAAACCAAATATTGAACTAAATGTATAATTACTAATTTCACTAAAATACATAAAAAAAAGAAGAGAGACATCTACACATTATCAAAATAAGACACATTTCCATTTATTCAAGATATTCTATTTAATGCTCAAATAAGTGCTCTTGCTCCTTACTACTCTTCATGAAATAATTACTCTGGATTTTATATAAAAAAGTCATGAAGCAAGATAAGATATACAATAAGTTTGTTAATTCAAGCAATACAATCGACTGCTTAGTCAACCCAAGATGTAAGCAATGTACGATACTGGTGAAATCTCTGAATCAAGACTAATCAAATTATATTGTGACATGTTTAATTATATGTTCGTAGAAAATGAATATATAGTTCTTATAAGTGATTGATTTAACTATTATATTTCAATTCACTAAAATTCATTAATTAATAAAATTTCTCGTTTATTTGGATAACATGTTGAGCAAATGATGTATCTATGATTATAGAAAGACTTATAAAAGCTGGAACTCATTCAATTACCTCAGGTCTTTCTGCCCTTTTCAGATGTATCTCAAGAGTTAACTACTGAGGAGAAACTACAATTGTCTCTGCCTAGATGACGAAAATAACTATAGAATAGGTAAATACTTCCATAAAATATAATGCCATATATTTAATTATTTAAGGTCATATATATAATCCATTTTTCATACAGCTGGTAATTAAATATAGAGATCTCTAATTAAATTTTGATAACTATTTAATTTCCAAAGTATTAAATAATTTCAATCTCACTAATTGTATATTAAATTTCCATTTTCAAGCACTTTTAGAAATTTTGATGTGATAAGGTGTACAATATAAAACTTATTCAAATATTCTGAATTAAACAAAGGATAGATCAACTTGTTAGATAACTACAATTAGAGTGATTTCACTGTCTAGAGTAATGTGGATAAATGGGGAATTATCGGTGTAAAAAGAGTATTATAAACTGCAGAATACATTCTTTAAACAATTATAGTAATACAGAAGCTGTTTATTTTAATTGAAAATTATGATTTTCATTTTATATCAATGATAGTAATAAATACAATTAAATTCACTTATTTAGTTACATATATTTGAATCAACTGAAAAATTGTTAATTTTAAAATGTGGACTAATGATAATTAACTGCTAGATATGTTAATCATATTTTATAGAGTGCATTAAATTACTCAGTTAATTATTTTTTAGGCAAAACAAACTTTAATTTAATATTTAACAAAGCTGATTTTGAGGAGAATCGAGAATATCAATCATAGTATTTTGCAAAAATAGATTGTGAATATGAGAATTTTTTTAAATATTAGATATTATTTGAGAAATCTATTTAGGCATTATTATAGTTATATTATAAGATCATTAATAAATATACTTTAATAATTCAATTGTGAAAAATATTGATATATATTAAATATATTTATAATAGAAAATGAAGTTAAGCTTTATAAAAATAATTATTACATATGAGTATATATAGCATACTTTATTTATAAAATAAGTGCCTAATATGTTAATAGAAAATTACGTTTGCTAATACAATTAACAATAATTTATTGAGTTAAAAATTTATTTTTTTTTATAAAAATAAATACATAATAAATGCTATAATAATTGACATATCAGTGTTTAAATTATAAAATTTTAGAGTAATTTATTTTGAATTATATGTCACTATTGTAATTGATTGTTCATCAAATTCTAATAGTCTGCAATGTTTGAATATGAGACTCCAAAGTAATAGCATATAAGAGATTTAATTTAATCTTTCATTTACTTATAACCCTAGACATTTTTATTCGTACAATGGATTGATTTCTTCATTGATTTTATATGAATTATTAAGTTACATAAGAAGCATTAGTTGAGGACATTAGAACTAAAATTAATATGGTCATAATATCAAAAAGAAGTAAATTATCAGTTAAAATTATTATTGGACTCAATTAATTAACCGTTAATTTAATTTAAGGTTGTTAATAAATTTCTATGAGTTAGGCATGATTTATGTCATTTATTTTTTGTTTTATTAATAGTAAATTAAAATAGAAGTAATCTAAGATGAAATAGTCATTGAGCATAGCCAAGCTCAGATAATTTAATTGTTTAATTAGTGTCTTCAACTTACAATATTCTTCACTTACTTGTGGCTGTGAATTTCATCAAATTATAGAAAGCTAACATTACTTGAATAAGAAGAGATATCCCTCATTTTGTTGAAATTAATAAATAATTTTTAATTTGAGCATAATTAACATTACTAGGAGTGGCAGAGATATAAAAGTGATTGTTGAGCATATTACATTTTAGCTTAAATTATGTTAAGATATGTGATATAACTACACGTCAAACGATTAAATTATGATTTATAGCTGTATCTTTGCTTATTTGCAAAATAAACTTTATATATAATCATTAATATAAAACAATGAAATGAATTAAAAATGCATATTTTAAGTTGAATGGTGCTATATAAATTATCAGAAGATGTTATGTGATTACAGTTATAAATGATCTGAAAAGATTAAATGACAGACAATTATATAAAACAATGTAATTATAGTACAAATAACAAGCAAAATTTAAACAGATAAAAATACAATTTTTATTTCAATAAATTAAATAATATTTCTTTTAAAAAATACTAATTTATATGAATGATAAAAAAATAATTATGAAGTAAAGAATCGCTCTATTTATACTTGTTAGTCTTTCACTAGTATATTTTCACTTTTTAAGTTTATCATCTAATTCTATATTTATTGATGATCTTTCCTATTATAATAAAAATAAAAAAATTGGATCTATTCTAATTAGCTCTTTGCTAATTTGGATAGGATCTTCAGAGGTACCTGCTCATTAATTTTAAGAATCTAACTCTTAATTCTTTTCGAGAAAGCGTCAAGCTAATCTTAATTTTCAAATCCTCATAACTTCTTGAAATAGGCATATCTTAAAGCCGTAAGTATCCTTCTCTTACTCATCGCTATAATCAATGTACCTCAATGATGGACTTGTTAAAAATGCAATTTCGTTCATCTCAAATGTAAAATAATAAAATGAAAACTTAAAATGATGCTCCAAAACCCCTTAGTGAGGTTTATAAGTGCTTTGATTTGTAGGGTATAGTTGGGGTCTTATTGGGGTTAGTAGAGAAATTAGGCCAATTTGCAAAATGAGAAATAGAAATTAGCGAAATTTAGGGTCTATTTATGATGAGTAATATTTAGATTTACTGCTTAAGCTTAGGTATGGTACAAGTATTAATATAGACTAAGCCAAACCTGTACTAAATTATGCAGCAATAGCAAAGTTATTACGCAAGAGTGCCTCAACTGTTAGGTATCACTGCTTGCTAGCTGTTTAGCATTTTAATTCTGGTTGTTGAACGCATCCTGCAAGAAAATAAAAGTTCTCTCAGGCTCATATTGACTTCCTCTGCGACTCTAAGACTTTGAAGTATTGGGCACACTTTTCATTAGACTAGCGAGCTGTGATGTTTCATCGCAGGTTTCCTGACATGCGTATCTCTCCTTAGACTATAGCCAATATTTATAGAAGAAATGGTATTACTTTCAAGACTGTCAACAGAGTGAAAAGAGTGATTGATTTTACAGTGCCATTTTATAGTAATAATTTAAACTATATATATGATTAAATGCAGAGAGCTATTACTAATAACATCAAGTTCATACACGCTGATGAAGCTGTGTTTACCTTCAACACCTTTATTAATAAGTCTTGGTACAAGAAGTATGATAATATAGAAGTCTCTGATTAAAAAGTGAAGGTAGTCACCCATGCAATTTTAGCTGGTATAAGTGAAGATTCAGGCCTAGAGAGTTATGTTATTCACCCTCGCTCTATTAAGCGAGAGTAGTATATAGAGTTCCTACATAAGCTCAGAGAGAAGTATAGTAACCAAGAGATCATCCTGTTTGTTGATAACCTCTCAGTTCATAAGACTAAGGAGTCTAAGAAAGCTTATGAAGAGCTAAACATAACTACTGTATACAACGTTCCTTATAGCCCTTAATTTAATGGAATTGAATTCTACTGGAGTTAAATCAAGACATACTACAAGAAGCTGCTGCTGTATCACCTTATGCATGACTTGCCCATCGATACAGTAGACTTAATTCAAAGCAGCTGTAAGAGAGTGAGGGTAGATAAGACAACAGTTTGTGCGAGAGAAGGAAGAATGAATGTTTATAAATAAGTTTTAGATTTAAACGAATAAATATATCCACATATTAAATTGGCCCATAAAGGGGTTTGGCTTCTCTTTCTTCTCCTCTTCTTATGGCTTGCTTGGACCCATATTTCTTCTCTTTGTGCCAGCTCCTGCATCTATGTTCATTTCATCTGGCTTTTAGACATCTTTATAAAGCCTCTTGCTCACCTCATAAATTGTCTGCGACTTTCTTTCTCTGTGAACCTTTGCATGCTCTTTCATAAGATATATGCCAGTGCCAGATTTTCCTACAAAGTTATATGTCAAAGCTTACTTGAAAGATAAGGATGCTTCTTAAGTTCCTCTAGCCAAGCTGAGCTTATTAGAATGCCTTGCTTTTTCTAGTCTTCAGGAGAGATAGAATATCGTTTCTTATGTGCTTCTTCAATTATTTCTCTGAGATACTCCTCTTTTATTGTACCAAGAACACCAAAGAAAAAGTTCCTCTCTGGTAGTTTATTAGAGAGTTGTTTCTTGGTAGGAAGGTAAACTACCACTTCCTCATCTTACATGGCATCCTCATAAAGATTAGTGACTGAAATCTCAGGGTAGTTGGGAATTTCGATTAGTTTAATGTCTTTATTTTTAAAAGCTTTCTTCTCCTCACAAAGTATTGCTTTCAAGAATGAAATTTTGTACCTTCCATCGTTGGAAAGAATAAAGCAACTGTATAATATGTTAATAGTCATCAAGTTATCTTACCATGTAATGTTAGGTATCGATAGAGATCTTCCTTACTTCTGAATCTTGATATCATTTCTTGAGCCTCGACTCTTTTCATTTGATCATTGAGTGATTCCATCTTTGTTCCTCTTCCTATTAATGAATTTCAAATTATAACTTATAGACTTCTGGATCCTATTGTTTAAAATCTTACTATTAAATATGGGCATCTTATAGGAGGTCAACCCTGCAAAGATACGTGGAGAAAGTTTGCAGAAGCTGTAACAAACTGCAGAGATTGAGCTCCATTTTTATCAATTTAGTTCCATTAAATTAGTACTAAATTTGTTTAAATTTAATTAGTACTGCTACTAAATCCGTTTAATTTTAATTGGTACCAATTTAATAGTACCAAAACTTAATTAGTACCTAGTTTTAAACTAATGAGGTTTTAATGGAAAAGTTCCAAAATGGTTCAAAACCTAATTGGTACCAGTACCAACCCGATTTTATACTTGGTTGGTACCAAAATCAAAATTATTAAGTATGAAATTAGAAAATTTATAGTTATAAACTAAGTATAAATATGATGTCTAACACCTAAGAATCAACCATTGTTGTTGCAGTGCCAGCTCCTATACAAAGTTAGTATAGCCAGTGAGGTTTTTACTTATTAATAATAGAAATTTAAATTTGAATTTAAACATGGCGGCTAACTTAAATCGTAAGGCAGTTTCTCTTGGAACAGGTTAATCATTGCTCAACTTTGGCTCCTCCAAGAAACCAGAAGTAATTTATATTGAAAAGGAGGTAGAGCTAAGAGCTCTAGAGTTTGAAGCTGAGGTCTTTAAAATTTAAGTTTAAAACAAGAAGTAGAGTGCTGAGATGGGAGTTTAAACATAAGTTGAATTGGTTGAGGAAGATAAGGAACAGCAACCAATAGAAAAAATTAAAACATTTTAATGTGAAGACTGCTAAAATTCTCTTCTCAACTGAGTCTAGCTTGAAGAGGCACATTAAAGAGGTACACTCTGGCAAGGCCAAGATCTATTTTAAACATGACAAAGTGGATGGAAGGTACCAATGCACAACATGCATGAAGTCTTACACTCACTCAGCAAAGGTTAAGAAGCATATGCAAAAACATCATCTTAGCGAATTCTTGATTTAAGATTAGGAGACTTAATAACTTGTACCTGCTAAAAGAAAATCAAAAATTCTTGAGTCTTAAAGAGACCTACAGGAGAAGCTCAAGAGACAGTGTCGCTTTGAATCAATGAACTAGCCTGTAGATCATACTGTTTTAGCATGCTTCCAAGCGAAAGCAATGAGTATTCCTGCATTAAATGCAATTGAACTTAGTAGCTGCATTTAAAATTACTTGCACATAAGTGTGCCTAACAAGGCAAAGCTTATAGTAGTTGATGAGTATGCATACAAGGTATACCCTTTCAGCTATCTCATAAAAAATGAGCAGTATTAAAATGAGTTTGCTAACGAATATATGATTCTTAGAGAGGCTTAAAGAAGAGATTGCAAGAACTTGCTTAAGTTAAATGGTGTTATATTAAGCTATGGTTTCATCGCACTAAGGCTCAAGAAATTTGAAATGACTTTAAGAGACTATCTATATCATAATAGATATCCTGATGACTTAAATGATATTCTTACAGATATGATTAAGGGTGTCAAGGAGTTGCATGAACTTGGATATGTTCATAGAGATTTTGAAGCCTGAAAATATTATGCTTAACCTCTGCCCTTTAGAAGTCGTAGTTATCGATTTCAATAGAGCCTTAAGATAAGAGATAGTGACTTTGGCGAAAGTTCTTGGTACTCCTGGATACTTCCCAATTAGAGAGAAATGGACTAATGGCTCAGTTCAGTGGGATGTATGGGCAGTTGCTGCTATCATATTAGAGAGCGATATGGAAAGTATGTCATACTTTGGAACAAAGCACGAGAAATAATCAATAAGTTTAGCAGCTAAACATATAAAATAAGAAGAAATCTGCGATAAAATTAAGAAGATAGTTGAGATGGTCATAGTTAAAGCTCCAGAATATCCAAGATAATCATTAGATGACATTCTTGAACAACTAAAGCCAGCGATATTCAAGAGGTATCACAAAGACAAGCAGATAAAATTTGTTTGAGTTAAGCACACTAATAATCATTAAATATTCATTAAATTCATATAAAACCTGCATTTTGTCTACTAACCCCAATAAGACCCCAACTATACCCTACAAATCAAAGAACTTATAAACCTCACTAAGGGGTTTTGGGGTTTTGATTCACTAAAATTTGAAAGTAACACAAAAGATATCTAAAATTTATAAACTTCAACAATAGTTATCAATAAGAGTAGTGACATCAGTAGATCGAATGTCCAAGACACTGGAAAAAATGAGAAAAAAAAGTAGGTAAGTCAAGAAGATTAAAAATAAGAAGAATAATGGAGAGATGATAAATGCTGATTTTGGATTCCATTTTAATTCAGAAGATTACTTTTTTTATTAGACTAAAATAATTTCATTTTAATAGGATGTTTTCCCATTTTTTATATTATTATATGAGTAGAAAATGGAATTAAGTTTTTAGAATAGGTCTCATGATGTTATGGGGATTTTGAAAAAGTTGATGTAAATATTGTAAATATTAGACTTTTTAATAGTACATGAAACAAAAACAAAAGAATTATATAACAAAATAATAAAGAAAGCAAAGCAAATTGACGGGAATAAATTCTAAGGAATATAAATTTTAAATTAAAAGAAAAATTCTTCAATTTAATTATAAATTGAATAAAATAAATAGTTTATAAACTATATAGATCAGAGACAACATTCCTTATCGCAAATTTGGGAACCATTCAGATACATTTCGAAAAAAATGATTTAATTTATTGGGTAAAATAAGTTAAGTAAATAAATTTATAAAGTCCAATGAAATAAAAAAATATATATTTTTGTATTTCAAAAAAGCAGTTAATTTTGGAAACGCCTTAAATTTTCACAAATTATTAATATATTAAATATTAAATGAGAATTTACTTTTGGAAACGCCTTGAATTTTACAAATAATTAATAAATTTGATAGCAAAGGAAAATTAATTTTGGAAATGGATTGAATTTTCACTAATTGTTAAATATATATATATATATATAAAAGTAGCAATTTAATTTGGAAATGCCTTTAATTTTCACTAATTATTAATATATTATAGATCAAAGCAGAAGTTAATTTTGGAAACCTTTAATTTTCATATAAGTCGAATTAATATTTTCTTCAAAAAAAATTCAATATAAACATAGATCCATTAATCGGTTTTTCATGAAATATATCCACGAATGCACTTTATTTTTTTGATATCTATATTACCATATTTTTCTAACTTTTTTTTATTGATAGTGACCTTCTTTAAAAAAATATTTATAAAATTTTTCAATTTTAATACTTATCTTTTTAGGTCAAACATTGAAACATTATTTTTAAGTTTCGGGTGTAGCTATTGTAGGACAAGATTTTACAAATGACTTCTCGTGACCTCTATGCTTTGAATATTTTTAAATTATTTATTTTTTATTATTGTAAGAGGTCACATAAATAAAAATATGAATTTATAAATATAAAATATAAATCCCATGCATACAAATATCCCCTAGATAGTGTCATGATTTATTATGAAAATTTGTCCCAACCTCCTCATCGTGCTCCTAGCTTGTTGCTATTTTTTCGTTAGATCGAAGAACTAGTCTTAATGAGTGGTCAATGCATGTTGAAGTGAATTTGAAAAATATGAATTATATATTATAGATTAAAGTCTAATGATTAATATCCCTTAATGATTTATTATTTTTTACGGAAGACAATAATTTTGATTGTTGTTCTTTAATTTACCTAGATCTTATTTGGTAACTTTAATAGAAAAAAATTAATCCTCTAAATAAACATTATACTAAAATTGTATTTTTAGTTTACAGTTACAATTTATATTACAAACTTTTCAAATTTAATTTATAAGTTTTTATTTAAAAATTTCTTAATGTTGTATTAATAATGTTTTTTTATATATAATATTTTATGTTTATTCATTTCTATTAATTAGCCAGTAAATAACCTTATTTAAAATTTAATAACTACTAGAATTTAATTAATGCTAAAAACAATTTAAATATTTTGAAAAATTAGGAGATTTCTTAAAAAAATGCAAAATATACATTCATATAAACACTTTAATCTGTAAACATCTTATGACTTGACTTTGCAAAAAATATGTGAAATTGAAAACTAGTTTTTAACTTTGATTTTCTCAAATAAACAATACCATGTAGCCTTACCATATAGAACCACTAAAAAAATAATTTAAAGATATACTTTTGTAAATTACATTATAATTAAGTGCTTTACATCCATTTTCGTCTATAGGAATAATTTTTAATAATATGATTGTTTGATTTTATTAATTTATTATTATATAAAAAATCCTGAAGCTGTTTACTGTGCGTGCTGCACTTGCTGGCGTCTCAACCAATGAAGTTTCAACCCACTCTGGATTTTCTGAGACCTCATAATGACTTCTTCGCACCCAAATGTGCAAGCTCAGAAACCAACAGAGTAGATGTTGATATATGTTTAGGAAGCATCAAGTGCAAGCCTTTCTCTCTCTAATATTCTTCCAGTCCTTGGCTCTATATTAACAGTCTCATCGATAATGGAGTTGCTACGTCATTCATTTCCAACTCGAAATGCCACAAAGATTACTTGAAAAATGCTTTTACCATCTTTCCAACTGCCCGAAGAGTCATAAGTATTGTTTGTCTTGCATGAGATGTTTATCTTCTCGTAGGGCCCTACAAAACCACTGATTCTCTTTGACAGGCATTTGATGTTGGCGCTTTTAATGGTGTGATAATCAAAGATACGAACGTCATTGCCTCCACTCTCCTCTTCCCCTGCTTTCATACCAGGTAGGCTCCCCGTTGGTAGTACTTTCTCAGTGTTGTAACCACTGGAATCCATTTATACTAATCGTGAATTTTCTCATCATCCTGGATTAGTTTATCATCTTAAAGAAGTTGTCATTTATTGCTATTAGTAATAGCGTTAAATTAACAATAAATTTAACTCAGATCAATCTTTTAATTTTGTTGCTTTTTAATTTAAGATTACTCCCAAGCATCAAAATATTTAATAATAATTTAAATAATAAATTTACAAAAATTTAAATTAAAATTTTAAGCAATCACATAATTAAAATTAAAATTATACTTTTATTTTAATAAATAAGAAATAGAAATTTATCTATTAATTTTATTTTTAATAATAATTTTATATTAATATTATAGAACTTAAAATATCTGAACTTAATTTTATTAAACAATATATTCTTGTTTTTTTAAAAAAGTTATAATCATTTTAAATGAGTAATTTAATTCTTAATACAAATATATATTATAATTAAATTGATTTTAAGAATTTTATTAAATATTAATTTTTTCATATTAATTCAATTTTTGATTTAATAAATTAAATTAATTATATATAAATCATTCTACCTTTATAATTACAATATAGTTGCTAATTACAGCAATTTTGGCCATTAATATTTAAAATTATTTATATTTATTAAATGCATTCTGTAGAACTTTCTATAGTCATTATTATATAAATGAAATATAGAATTTGACTTACTTTTTATAATAATATGTATATTAAGTCTACAAAAATAGTACGATTTATTTTAATTATTTTCAAAAAAAACTTATAGATATATTTTTAATTATTTATTAGTCAACATTATTATTATAATAAACAATAAAAAGAATAATTTGGAAAAAATAGATAGTTTTTTATATAATTAAAAAATTATATAAAGCTTTGAATAATGAATATTAAATATATTAATGTCAGGGATAAACACTCTAATAGAGTATAAATGTATGAATTGGACATTATCTTTGATAAAATAATAATTCAAATTTAATAATTAATTTTTTAAAAATGAGTTGGATAAGAAAAGCATTAAGTAACAGTAAAAAATGCAAATATAGTGGGACAAACATTAATGGGGAGGTATATGAAGCATGTAAAAAAGACAAATGGCAGACAGATCTAAACTTCAATACCTGTTAATGGTTTAGTTAATCTTAGTTGGGACTACAAAAGAATAAGGTAAGATTAAAATTCCTTAGAGATTGACAATAACCTTACCAAATGTAGATCTCAAAATTATGGGATTTAGTTCTTCGATGTTATCAAGCCTTAACGAAATTTAGATTATTTTTATTTTCCTTTTGAATTAATTGCTTATCCTTTGATTTCTTATCTCTCTTTTGAACTATTGCTAAGGATGGTCCTGCTCAATATGTATGGCATCGTTAAGTGGGTGTTCCTATCAAGAGCCTGTAAATGTGTATAATTTATCCTGAATACGCTTGTGAGAAATAGAGGGTCCAATACTATGAATAAGATATCGATAGAGATATAATTCAAGCGTAAGAGAGCGTTATCGCAAAGAGCAATTCCCTTAAGTGCCTCTACTAGCATTTGCTTGCTCTTTTCTAAGGGCCTAGTTTCTGCTACTATTACTTCTATCGCTTTCATTACTATCGCTATCTTCATTGATACATTCATCGCTACTACTTCTACTCGAATGTCGTTTATACTTTTCGCATATGGATTGTGATATTTTTACTTTTTAGTAACTAATGGCAGTGCAATTTATTCAGTAACACCGTCACCGACTTTCCTACTATATGAACTGCCATATATATGTTTTGAAGAAGCTATGATTTTGGGACTCTCTCAATTATTAAAGAGCACTAGATTTATTATTCATTTATACAATAGTTTATTGAATTTTATAATGAGCAGTGAAACCAAAACATTAAATGAATTGTCTGGTCACCACACTAAATAATCAAAGACATATAGTCTGAATTCTTTCTACAGTATTCATTAGTTTCTAGATAAAATATTAGATCATTTTTATGAGCGTAGGCGAGTGATATTATTAAATAAAAATTTCCTAAGTCTTGAGTGTGTTATTTGTTTTTTCGTCTTGTCCCATTTCTTTTCAGTTAATTTTTAATTTGTTATTAAATTAACTCTATATATAATTCACAAATTCATACATTTATTTATATTTTTAAAAGAAAAATTTCAGAAGCCTTTAAATAAAGTTATAAAGAATAAAAGATGACATAAACTGTAATTTATATGTTAAATATTTTCTGTGAAGCAATAGCAATTATTATACTTAAAAAGTGTACTTCAGGATATAATTAATTAAAGAATTAATCATAACAAATATTTAATTCTGAGAAATATGGCCATATTAACTTGATATATGAGCAATTATATTTTTTCTTTATAAAACCCACTTGACTAATAATGGCTGTGTGACCTTGTTTTAAAATACAACTCTTATTTTTATATTCAGATTCTCTATAGTCGATTTAACATTCCTAGCCTAATCTCACTTCCAAATTTATAATAGAAAATAAAGTGTTTCCTTAATAGGATTTATAAAATGTAAATAGGACAATGCATCAACAAATAATATGGATAATTATTATTAAAAAGTATATTTTAATATTTTTCAAAAAAACAAACAGGCAATATGATTTCCAAAGGGGAAAATCCTAATCTTGCTAAAGGTTAATGTATATTACTTTAATTAAGTATTAGGATATGATTTGATTAAGACCGATGATGACAGATGCCTTAACTATTAATGATTTAAATGATGAGGACTTCTGTACAAGCATATAATTCATTAAGCAAATCAGCAGAAGATTTCATTTCAATCAGATACATTATAACGTCTCTAATTTTATATGTACTATTAATATTAGTTTTAGAATTTCTTG
Source organism: Oxytricha trifallax (assembly GCA_000711775.1). Taxonomy (NCBI): domain Eukaryota; phylum Ciliophora; class Spirotrichea; order Sporadotrichida; family Oxytrichidae; genus Oxytricha; species Oxytricha trifallax. The sequence continues at coordinate 25,870 of ARYC01004006.1, forward strand.
TATTTTAGTGATTTTTTTACCCAATCATTTACTTTTATTGTACCATTTTTATATAGGAAAAGTCAGTATTAATAATAAGCTGGCATCCTAATTAAAGCACGAGGTTTCTATAATGAAAACCATCACAGCTAAAATTTATTTGCAACTTTATGATTTGTCTACAATCTGAGTTTATTTATTAGTAACATTTTCAACAAAATGTGGCTACTGAATCGCCAATATTTAAAGTTGATCTTCGGCCAACAGAGCTTGTTTATCAAGCAGGTATCTCAATCTTTTATCAAAGATGAACATTTTTGGGGTATGTGAAGAAACTGTGCATGCTTGGATGTGCGGAAACACCATCTTCTGGGCTATCTCCACAGATGATGCTGAGAATATTTAGACTTTCTAACTTATGACTCGGTTAAAATGGACTAATAATTGGGACTTTAAGAGAAAAGTCTTAAAGTTATAATAAATGTAGAATACTATGAGTAATATTTATCTAGTCATACTTTTTAGATTTGATTACTTTATTTTATGAGGAAATTCAGAAATATAATATACTATGGTAATTAATTAATAAGTAATCAAATAAAATAATCTATAAAAATAAAAATGATAAATCAAAATATTATTATATTTTAATTAAACAATAATATTATAATTATTTCAGATTACAGAATGAATTTGAGTAATAGTATTTGTTAATGTTTTTTCTACTAATTTTATTCATCAACCTTCAAGAATTAAACAGTAATTCAATAAGTTGCTGCATTTGCTCGCTCCTATAAAGCACTGTAGATCCTTCCTCGTTAATTACATACAATTTAATCAATGAAATACTTTTACTTTTTAATTGAATCAATTTATTATAATAAATACAAAATTTATTGTTACTTTTATTAATTTATATATAAAAATAGAACATAGAAATGAATGAAATGATGTCTCAAGTCACAGCCTTATAGTTAGGTGTTTCATCAACCTTCTTTTGAAAATATTTGAAATTATTACAACTATTCCACATACGTTCCCTAACTAAATCTTTTTCTTAATAGTTTAGGCATGCTTTCAATCTTTAGCACATTAAGTTCTTTATGATTTAATGTATACTTCAAAGACTTATATTACTTCACTTCAAGTGAAAATACAGACTGTTAAGTGGAAAATAGAATAAGTTTCTTAAACTTATTTAAGTTCACCTAGATGGTTCAGTTTAACTCAATTTAATTACAAGTTGAATAAAATTAAAATATAATATATGGGAAAGTAGGGAATAAAATCAAAGAATAGCTGAATATGGTTATAAAAGAGAAATAAAAGGAATTAAGCATTAGAGCCGGATGTAAATGAATTTTCATCTCCCTAACTATGTTCACAATCCATAAAATCTAAACAAAAGATATCATTTAAATAAGAAAATGTAAATGATTTTATCTGTATACCTTTTTATATATTAATTATTATTAAAATATCAAGCGACATTCATTTTGTTTAGTTTATTATCTCGAAGGATACTCTGAGATTTTATAAGAATCTCAAGATTATATACTAAGCGATTAATTAAAACAGATTATTTTATGTCAAGGAAAATAAAAAATTAATTAACATTTATATCACTTATATCACATTTAAATATTACTTAGGCATTTTATCAGTTAAGATCTCGTGGAACAAAACAGAAGAATTTATAGGATTAAGATGATATATTTAATTTCAAATTATTGTGGAATATTTAACTTTAATAGATTAATGAAAAGAGCTAATAATAATTTTGAATATATTCTCTGTTATAATTAATGTGTCAAGTTTTTATAAGAAATTTCAACAAACAAACTCATATAATCATTTAATTAAAAGGTTACAAAATTCTAGATTTATATCTATCATTTTATTTGTTTTAATAGGTGTTTAGGCATGAAAAATCTAACGATCAAGCTACTGAATGTCAAAGAATCTTCACGTTTTCACAATATATTGATATTTGATAGATTAAAAGACATATACAGTCCAAAGATTGTAAATATTTCACTATAACAATAAAATATATAGTGGAAAAATTAACAGTAGTTGTAGGAGTAATTTAGTATAGTGGAAATCCTAATCATTAAACTGTATTTAAATGAGTTATTTTAGTTAAATATTTTAATTATAAAATGAAGTGTATTTATATTATTCAATTATTTGCAGAATATTGATAAATTATTGGCTATTATATTTAAATATGTAGAATTTAAGATTTGCTTGAAGAATGATCAATTAAAGAGCAATAAATGACAAGGAAAGTTTAACTTAAATTAGTTAGCTATTAGTGTTTTTCTAATAGTGTTTATTCTCAAATGAGATAGTCTTTGCAGAAATAATATCGATTAGAAATTTATTTCTTTTTTGAAATATCCCCCCTACTTCTTGAAGTCAAACTTTTCATAAAATTAGCATTTAGCTTAATATATTAAGGATTCCTAAAATTTCATTAATTCTTACATTTATTCTTGCAGGTTCGTAAAAGTCGAAATGTTATGTTTCTCATTGATTCCTTTAATTTAAGGAATCTTATTATAAACTGTACCATAAACTATACTCTTGATAATTAGAGATATTAGAAGTTGAAATGGAAACAGAGCTATTAAACTATGAATTTCACGTCAAGAGAAGTAATTAAAAAACAGAGTTGAAACTAAAATTTTAGTCAAAGGAAGAGGATTTGACGAAATAGTTAAGAATTTGACAATCCTAGAGGCATATCTATTCAGCGATATGTAAGACCTTCAACAAAGCTGGGAGAATCAACCTGGTACTCAGAACGATTGAAAAATCCTTGAAGGATGTTATGACGATGATAATGAAATGGATGAAATAATGATTCTAGCAAGATAAACTTGAGATAGATACTGAATTAGAGTAATAATTGTAGTATTATTTTTATGTTGAATTATATCAGACACTTGTAATTTTATTTTTGAAGAGAATAAATAATAATTATAATTTTATTTTTCATTAAGTTATTATCTATTTCTACTTTGATAATTAATGTCTGATTTTATCATTTAAATTTAACGAGTAGTTATTTTCAAATATAGGTTTTCTAATTGAAATGAATATAAAAAATTTAGTGTTGTATTATTTTAATTAATATGTTAGAATTTAAATGACAATAACTTTTTGCTCATAGTGATTATATTATTTTAAATCAACAACTGAAAATAAATTAATTAATAAGAGCTAGTTAAAATATCTTTATAAGTTATAAAATTCTTAAATACTATATATAACTGTTGTATTAATTTAACTATTAACATTATTATAAAAGAGTAATGCTTTGTTCCTTAAAAAGTTAACTTAATTTATATTAATAAATTATAATAAAGTCATTTATTTTGGTTACTTACATTAAAATGAGTATTTTTATAACAAATATGATTATAAATAAAAACGTTTTGCTCTTGTAATGTATAAATCAACTTAATCTTATTTGACCTTCTAATAAGTTTAATAAGATTTTTGTCCAATTAACATAATAAAGAGCTTATTCAAAAGAAATTAACACTGTTTTAGTAAGTTGAATGCTATAAAATTTAGCAGAAGTACTATAAAAGACTAAAAACGAATTGATTGAAGAATATGGCAAAATAGTAATACTTATTCATGAAAAATACTAGATTGCAGGAACCAATATCTTAAGGGCATGCAATAACTGATAAGTTCTGGGCCAATCTAATAGTTATTTTAGTGCATCTAACAATGCATACAGCTCTAGCACATTAATAAGGTGTTTTAAAATTGATTATTTAATACTCTAAGAAGTCTTTGCTTTATTGGGAATTAGAAACTCGTCATGCAAACAACTTCATTTTACTTAAAAATTATGAAGAAAATATAATGAAAAAAATGGAGTAAATATAGCAATTATTATAACCATTAGATATCATTTATTTTACATATCTTAATTTATAGTTTCTATAAAGAAACAGCCCTTAGGGAAGTCTAAATTACCATAGAAAGATGCCAACATGACCCGCGAGATGCAAGAGAATCTTCAGGATGAAAAGAAAGCGTCAATGATATACAAGAATAATTAATTTGTAGTTTATCAATTTAGAATATAAGTCTCATCATTTTAAAAGCAAATTTTCAATGGTCATCCTCTTTAACTACGAGGAAATCAAATAACATTATTAGAAAGTGATATTATGTCAAAGATTACTCTTACTGCAAATGTGAATACATCTTTTAATCTATTACAAAGATCAAGAAATTTGCAAAAACTCCTGATAAAATGTGAAATAGGTAAAGATTGTTTATTATCTCTTTTTTCTCGGATCCTTTTATTTCTCTGACTGTTAACTTTCCATCGTTTCTATCGCTGATTCGAGTAGTCTACCCTTAGTCAGTTTATTTTGGGGACTTTGCTAGTTATTTTTTAAAGTATTTCCCCAAATCTTAAATCTTACATCTGCTGAAAAGATGGTAGTTTTATATAAGGTTTACAGAATTGAAACCTGTGGTGGCCTTGCTTATCAATTAAAATAACATTTCTAAATTAGCTGTACATATGCGTCTTTTTATCTAAGAAATAATATAGAAGCTATTTATAAGAATAATCATAGTCCTCAAAGAGGCACTGGCCAAATATAATTATCATCTTGATTGGAGAGGATCTTTACTTTCTGCTTAGCAGCTTTAGAAGTGAAAGCATTAAGATGTACAAAGACAGAACTTCCACTACCATGATCTAATTATTAATTTCCTCTCTCATAAATAAAAACATCAATAATAAAGAGTCGGAGATTTAGGTCACACACACTAATAATTAAGAAGCACAAGCAATTTTAAATTTGCATGATTAAATGATAAAATATGTTAAATAAAACTTAAAAAATTTCATTAACTTTCAAATTATGGAGATTGTTGAATTGGATAAATAAAACTTTGAAGGTTAATTTACTTTCTTTCACTAAAATGTCTAATTCTTTTATTCATATAGGGATTGTTAGCTATTTTTTTTAACAAAATTGTTTGTAATAATAATATTATAAATAATGAAAGTAACACCATTCTGAAGATATTTAATTTAAATTATATTTAACTTTAAATGACAACAAAACACCTCAACATTCTTTCAGTTGAAGATATACAGAACCAATAATTAAAAGGAATCTTTCTCAATAATTTGCATTAAATGGTAAAACCAACAATATAAACGAATATTTGTTAATTTGAACAGCTTTATATTAGTTGGAGACATTTATATATAGGTGCTTAGGTATAATTTTTGTATGTTAATAAAAGAAAACAATTCCGTAATAAGAACAGAGCATATTGATTTATTAAGATGAGTTAAAGTGACTGAAGGATATAGATGTATAAGTTAATTTTAATAAAGCAACTATACCAATGTGCTTGATGGCTTGAAATTACTAAGAACTTTTCAAATATTGATACAAGATAAATAAACGATTTTTTATACAATTCAAGCAGAGATAGTTAATAATTATAACACAAAAATAATTATTAAATTAATAAAATTTATAGAATATTAAATGATCATATAACATGATTTGCATAGATTAATATTTAAAAATAATTCTAATGAAATGAATATGCATATTATTAACTGAACCATCTAAATTATAGGATTTTAATTTTATAACAAACATTTTTATATTCTACACAGTTAAACATTTATTTAATGAATAATAACTATATAGATAATTAATATAGACATCTAATTAATTGAATAAGCTAATTCGAGGAAACTTTTTAGTGGTTTACCGTGACAAGAGTAATTGACTGATGAATTAATTAGAAACAAAAATAAATATACTCCAAGCGACATTAAACGGAATTTAAAATTGTCGGATAGCTAATAAATAAAAAAATATAATCAAATATAGTGTGAAATACTCATAGTAATATTATGATTTTTTAATTAACGCTTATTCAAATGTTATATAGTATAAAATTTATTAATTATTTTTAAAATCTATAACCAAAAATATATATATATATATATAATATGAAAAATAATTCATATATTAAATGTATACTATATTTAATTATTGATAATTGCTTAAATGTCTTGGAAATATTGCTTTGATTTTAATAAGCATCGATTTAATTATATTAACTTTATACTATTTACCTTCATATATATTTTATTAAAGGGTGAAATTGATCTGTTTTTTCTCATTTTTGCTATTAATTAATTTTAAAATATAAAATTTTTTGATGGTAATTTGATATTAATATAACGTTTACTACTATTAAAGATTAATCTTTCTGGATTATTTTAATAATAGTTGAAGAACTAATAACTATTCACTGTTTTAAAATATTTTTGTTGTTTTTGCTACTTTTAACGATCGAGAGAAGGCTTCTGTTTTCATCGTCATGTCCTGAAGCCACTTTGAACACAACTGCATCATTAGCAGCCACACTTGCATAATCTTTTGTAGTTGTCATCTCCATCAAATCATTTCTGGCTCATAATTCTCAAAACACCATCTTTTAGGAGTTTCTCCTCCCGCTCCTTGTCATATTTATCGCCTGGAAGCTGGTCTAGACATAGGCACAAGGAATATTTGACTTTCTGTATAGAAAACGAAGTAAGTAGCATCTGTGCAACCAAGAACTAAAAGGGACAACACATGATTCTCATTCGAAAAACGCAAGGAGATAAAAGGTCCCATTAAAACAAGTGTTGTATAACTCGAAATAAGTGAGGTAGAAGATCTCTGAATCATATCTGTTATTAGGTAAGCACCTTGAACACATTAATTGATCTCAGACTACATTCATTATTCCATAAAAATTAAGTTAGATCTACAAATCTTTTGAGATTACTGTTCTTTCCTAATTGACTAGGCGCTTCCTCTATCTTGTAGTGCTGAATGCCTCTTATGGTTATTTTACTAACTTAAGGATAACAATTAAAAGGGAGTTCCCTTCACGAATGAAGAGACAGAGGTTTTCTGAAAAATTTCTTGTGAGTACTGCACTAGTTGGTTTCTCTGCTAACTAAGTTCTCAACTACTCTGTTAATTCAGAACTATATGTTAAGACTTCTTCTCAACAAATGGAAAAGGGTCTGATGCCAAGAGCGTCGAAGATGACTTATATTTTTTGCATGCAGTGATGTCTATTCTTAAACTATTTTTTTCCAAACACTATTGCTTGTTAAATCTTGCTTCAAGTAGTCTGCACTTGGAAATTCATTTTTAAACAACACCAAACACTTGCAATACCAGAGAAAGTTCATATAATTTAGTTCAATGCTGATGTTATTAGTACTTGGCCTTTACTAATCCAGGGTATAAATTCTTGGGGGGGGGGAAGTTTCCTGCACTGGTTTATGATAAAAAAAAAATTTTAGGGAAGTTTCCTGCACTTTTTTATATTTTATATTTTTTAATTTTTTTGAATTAAATTAATTTTTATTACAACTATCAACCGACTTCAGGACTAATTTCATTTCTATAATTATACTTTAATTTGTTAATCAATAGTCAATATCTCTGTTCAGATTCCAAAAACTCTGGCGTTTTTCATCTGATATTTGTAGGTTCGGTCTCTTAAATATTATATTGCTTTACTATAGTAATTCCAAATATTGTATGCAGTTGTTAGTATAATTCTGATTCAATTTATCTTGTTCTTACCATGCCTATATAATTTTAGACTAAATTTTTTTTTTCTTGAGCTAATTCAATGATGGACAATATGCTCTTAATATTTAATGGGTCATAAAAATATTAAATTTGTAAATTTATGAAAAATTTACTAAATTTATCATAAATAAAAAAACAGTGCAGGAAACTTCCTCGAGTGCAGGAAACTTCCCCCCCCCCAAATTCTTTACTAAAAATAATTAAATTTATTTAAACACTATTTTAATTGTAAAATCGTTATAGTAATTTAGTTCACCCCATTTTATACCCCTTTTAAATACATCATAATTAACAATTTATTAATTTATATGTCTTAAACTTTCACTTAATCTTCATCGTTTTTCTATTAAATATATTCTAGCTGTTTGAATTATAGATTTATATTTTTTTTATCAAGATTCAAAGGTTTATTATTATTATTATTTAAAGGTGTAAGGAATTAATACTAGGGCTTAAGCCAACCAATTATTATATAATCAGATAATCATACTTTGACTTTTGGTGATCCAGTTTCAGATTTAAAGGTTAAATGTAGATTTATAACTAAATGTTCTTTTTTTGGTGTTTTTAGTCAGAAAGCTGTATTGAACTAAATTAAACAATCCGAATGTAACAAAATTATTAAATTAATGAAACATATTGAACTAATAATTTAACCTTATAATAACTTAATTATTTTCATTAAAGTTTAAGCTGCTAAGCATGAATATCTCAGGCTTATTAGATTAAATGTTTACAATTAGTCAGGCTGTAATCTAAGGCTAGAAGACAATGTTAATAGTTACCATCATCTCCTTTTGTTTCTCAAATTTTCAGTTATCATTATGAATAGTAAGATCTTTTTACCAGTATCTATAGTTTATATTAAATTCATAATTAAATAAATTAATCTCTAATAAGCATTAGGTAAGCATTGACATTTACAATTAATTATTATTATTTATTTTTATATTAATCTCAATAAATTTATTGTGATTTTGTACTATTTATTAAAGCAAACTATAGGAGATGATCCAACATTGAATAATTCATCCTTGTATCTATTCATTCTATATTATATAAATCTATCAATAAAGAGAATAAAGAGGAGTTTTAAGAATTAAAAAGCAACAGATAATAAGAATTTATCTCTCAAGAATATTATTGAAGATCATGAAATTGTGACAAAAGCTTAAGTTAGAGATCTCAATATCTAGATGATAAAGCACTAAAATTTAAATATATTTAATCTAAATATTTAAATAATATTGCAGGAATACATTTGAATTTGGAAAATTAATTAAAAATAAATAAATATTAAATCAAAATCTTGGCAGTTAAAGTTGGCCAATTTAAACGATCTTGGGCTCATTCGATAGAGAATTCAAAATTAGCTGGACTTTATTATTGGCGGTACTATTTTATCGCATCGAGGGAGCGAGATAACTTCAGTTTAATTAAACACATCTAAATTCATTAAATTATACCTTCACATTAAAGTCAAGTTATCTCGCTCCCTCGATGCGATAAAATAGTACCGCCAATAATAAAGTCCAGCTAATTTTGAATTCTCTATCGAATGAGCCCAAGATCGTTTATAATTGGCCAACTTTAACTGCCAAGATTTTTATTTAATATTTATTTATTTTTAATTAATTTTCCAAATTCAAATGTATTCCTACAATAGTAGAATACAAGAGCAATTAAGATGATATTTTATCAAATATAACCTCATTAATATTATTTAATTCTAATGTTTAGTTTATTTCAGTTTTATATAATTTATTTAAATATTTATTCTGAATTCTCATATAATGTTTATAAAGCTTTTTAATTTGCTTCTAATTATAATCTTCCCTCAAAATATTAAAACCAAACTATGATGTCTTTTAGGATTAAAAATTAATGTCAAATAAGACAGTTAATCTCTGTTTATTAACTTCATTTAAGGATTCTGAAATAATAAAAAATCCAAGCATTGCGTTTACTCTTTATTACAAAAACCATAATATATCATCTTATATTAAAGAACTTTGATTTGTTAAAATTATAAATTCAATAAAATTTATGTTAATTTCCCAAAGTTAGGAAGTTATGAGTAGTAGTTCTCATAATTTTTTTTTGAAGTAAATACGAGCTAATGTAATAAATAAAGATTATTTATAAATTTGAATGTTATTAGAAGCTTATAAATGACTATTAATAATGTAATTTATTTATTTAAATGTCTGCGTTGATCAAATGAATTAAATATTAATTTAAATAAAAGTATGATTTGTGATGGAATAAGGTGGTTGTTATTTTAAATTTGAATTTAAATTAATTTCTATATTTTTATTATTATAAAATGATTTGGTTGCTTTTAAGAAATTAAACATAGTACTAATAAATATATATATATAGGGGGGCCTTCAGAAATTAAAAAGCAACCAAATTAATAGACTGATCTGATTTAAACTTTAATCCTAACTAACTTTAATTCCTAACTGCCATTAATGGCGACTGCCATATTTAAGGCTTACTGACCCTAGTGAATTGAGTAACTGCAGCATGTCCAAACATCTCTGGTGCAGCTGCCAGGCATCAAGGCAAATCAACTGGATCTATAACAGCCATAAGAAATGGGGAGAAGAAGGATGAGGCAGAGGCCTATTTGCCATTCACTGTAATACCGTTACTAGCATCGACATCGAGTGCCTCCCATCGAGAACAAGCGGCTTTGAAGGGTTTAACAGTCATGTGACTCTCTCTGGCGATGCCTACAATGTATGAAAGACTCTGAGGAGTTGGAAGGTGAGTATTAGCGTTGTTCATCTGATTCCTTATAGCATTGCAAGTGAGTTGGGCATGATGTTGCGAACACATTCGGGCTGAATCCACTCGTATTAAGCAAAAAGATGGCAAGAGCAATAAAGATAGAAAGTCTTGTAATGTCTGATACCATAGCAAACCCCAGCATTGACACTTCTGACATCTGAGCATGTTCCCTTTGGCGTGAAGATGTTACGTTGTAGCACTAAAGCACGAGACTGGAAGGGATCCTCATTTGATGAGATGTCTAAGGGCTTACAGCTAGAAGGATGGTGCTTCAGGGATCCTTAGCCCAGCTAACGTCAAGGGATACTTCTTATTCGAAAGTCTATTCAATCCATGAGGAAAGCGCTAAGGCTAATCTACTGCATCAGGGAGAAATTCAGATAACCACCAGAAGCCAGAAGAAAGCGGCAAAGAGCTAGAGGAAAGCATCTGCATGCAAGAAGCGCATGACTATTGCCTGAGATTCAGCACAAAGACATGAGTAAGGCGCCTAATTGAATGGCTATGGTATAGCATGAGAAACAAAGATGTTCGTTTATCTCGGCCCCTGGGATAGATGTCTTAGTCGGAGACTCTATCTCCCTATGTCTTTGCATGGTGAATCGCGTAGTGCCACTGGACGCCCCCCAGTCGAAGGTTCGCCCCTTACTTTGTTGGCAATACTGCTTTTCTAGAAATGCCTGATGCCCAATGTAAGTATTTTGACCATTTTCTGAAGAAGCCCATTAAACCCCTGCTGTAGGCTAGAGTGCAGATAGAGGCCTTGAAACTGATGCCTAGGGTGTGCTATTCCTTCCCGCTGAGAAAGCAATCGAGTCCCTAAGTAGCTTCATCTTAAAGAATCCTCACTTGAACAGCTGCCTATCTGTCAACATTTGGACAAAAGTGTCAACATTCTGACATAGTGAAGCTTAAGTGTAGAATGTGCGTGTGTTAAAGAGCTACGATCAAGAGCGAAGACCCTAAACTGAATGTGCCATGCAAACAAAGTTGAAGGAAAGCATTAACATGAATCTCATGAGGGCTTGCAGTCTAATTTAGGGTAGCTTTTGCAGTTAGAGGTATTACAAGACATCTCTTTTGCTATTACTCTCAGCGCCTCCACTCTTAAACATTCTACTATACTCTTAGTATTCTCATGTTAAATTGCCTAATTTAGTAATTAAGCTCTTGTATAAATAGAATATCTCTCCTATATACATTTAGCTAATGGGTTTTGTTTTTGCATTTGATTTTCTTTTTCACTAATTTTTACATACTTTTATTTAATTAAATTAATTTAGTAAGAATGTTAATATTTTGATTTAACTAACTTTCTGTTAGACATCCTACATACAATGACAAAAATTGTTTATCAGATTAACGCAAAATTACTTAAACTCTATATTTGATCCTATATTTGTTTGTTCAATATTGTGTGAATGATAGGATACTGCTAATGAAAATAATTCATAGAAATTTTAATTTCTAAATTTTAGTTGGATTTGTTTTAATGCTATTTTATTTTCATGTTATTTTTATATAGCAATATATCAAAGCTCTTTGAGCTTAAGTAGAAACAAAAAGATTTAAATAAGGATTGCACTAACATTTTCTATCTTGTGTTATAGAATGAACCAAATTAACTTCTTCTTGTATAAATCTGAAGCAAATAATGTCTTCTTGCATGTAATCAAATATTCAATTGTCATTTCAACTTATTTTCACTCTAGGAATTAACGATTTGATGGATTTTATTAAATAAAAATCATTTCATATATAACTTAAAATATAAAGTAAATTATGAAGAGTAAAACATAGCTATATATAATTGGCATGGTCAGTTATCGTTTGTATTACATATCTTTTTAATTAATTGCCTATCTCAATAATTAGAATTTTTTATTTATATTACTCTAATATAAATATCCCTACTTTGTTAACTTTAAATATAGTACTTATTTGCTGCTAATCAATATACAATTTTTAATTAATTTATTTCTATAGATATTGGATTATTTAATAAGAAAGAATGGTTGAATATTTTAATTGAAATTCAATTTAAAATATAATGAAATTATAAATTTGATATAAGTCTAATTAAAGTCAAATATGTTTGAACAAAAATGAAGTGGAAATGTCTTGAAAATAATTTTTTAAAAAAGCTACATTTTATTCTAACTGGGTATAAGTTGAGTGAATATGAAAAAAGCAAGAAAGGGAAATATAAATTCGTCTTTTTGAAGAATAATTCTAAATTAAAAACAACAGTATATTTGAAGATAACAAGAAACTTAATCAGCAAATTTATCAAAAAGTGTATAATAAAATATAATTCTAATTAAAAACAAAGAAAATTAAATTATATAAAAAATTAAAATAAGAAATTGTAATTTTGAAAACTTTTGAATTAAAAATATATAGTTAAATTAAAATATTATAGAAAATATTCATTAAAACTATAAAAATATGAAGTAATAATTCAAAAAAAGAATATAAGAAAGTAAATTTTAAAAAAAAAAAAATTTATATTTAATTAAAATACAAAATTTAATTATGGAAATTAAAAAATGCGTAAGAAATGGAAGAGAAGAATCAGTTGAGAAGAAAGCTACTAATTTATTAAAGAAAAAATTAAGGAAAACAAAACATAAAATCAAAGATCCTTGAAAAACTACTATGAATATTCAAGGAAGAGTCCATAACCTCAGACCTAAAATTTCCACAAAACTAAGTGAATCACAACAACTATAAATCTTAGTCATATTTAGCATTCCACTAGATAATGATCGTCATCTTCATTTTTATCAACCTGTAAGAGAAGTTGAGGGCTGGGTAAAGAGGAATGAAAGATTCGTAGAAAAGTAAACAAGCAAATTTAGTATATGCAATTAGCAGTAAAAGATAAATACCATAAAAAAAATTGAATTTAGCATTTGCATCTAAAATGTAAGGTACTTAACACCAAACTAAAACAAGACTAAATGATGAGGGAGATCGAACTTAAGCAACCTGACTTCATTGGACTCGTAGAAACGAGACTCCAAAGAATAATAGAACTCATTAATAGGATAATAGATAAAACACAGCTACCCAAAAAGGGCGTCGTTCTGGCAGTGAATGGTGGCAGATTTCAAATTTAAACAATTAAGATTTTGAAATAATTTATAACTTGGAATATCCGAGACAAGGAAGGCACAACATTTTTTACTTTTTGCATACCTCCTTATTGGAACGAGGAAGAAAAAGAGCTACAGAATAGACTATTGTATAAAATAAAATACCTAATACTTATATGTAAGAACCAAATATTATAGTAATAGGAGATTTCAATAACCTTATTAAAGAATAAAGGAAGAGATTAGAGAGAGAAGGACTTAAAGTATCGATAGCTGAATGATTGCAAACGCAATCAAAAGAAATATATCGAGACCAAATAATTAATAATCAGGAGATAATAAGTAGGTAAACTGACAAGCTTAGCTGACGGAGCACAAATTGATCCAATCAAAACTTGGAATAAAACACCAGAAACGCATTAAAATAAGGATGAGCAATAATTTCGATTTTTCAATCGATTTTTTATCGATTAAGCTGTACCTCCTGGTCAACTTGACTTCAAATGATAAGAAATTAACAGGGGATTTTAATATATTTTCTAATATTTTGGACATCGTTATCAGAAATCTCTGCACAAATACGCATAAGATAGCCCAGAGAAAATTACATCTCTCTCAATTTATTCAATGACAAGAAGAATTGTAATTAATAACGCATTAAAAAAGGTATGAGCAATAATTTCGATTTTTCAATCGATTTTTAGCGATTAAGCTGTACCTCCTGGTCAACTCGACTTCAAATGATAAGAAATTAACAGGGGATTTTAATATATTTTCTATTATTTTGGACATCGTTATCAGAAATCTCTGCACAAATACGCATAAGATAGCCCAGAGAAAATTACATCTCTCTCAATTTATTCAATGACAAGAAGAATTGTAATTAATAACGCATTAAAAAAAGAATGAGCAATAATTTCGATTTTTCAATCGATTTTTAGCGATTAAGCTGTACCTCCTGGTCAACTTGACTTCAAATGATAAGAAATTAACAGGGGATTTCAATATATTTTCTATTATTTTGGACATCGTTATCAGAAATCTCTGCACAAATACGCATAAGATAGCCCAGAGAAAATTACATCTCTTCAATTTATTCAATGGCAAGAAGAATTGTAATTAATAACGCATTAAAAAAAGGATGAGCAATAATTTCGATTTTTCAATCGATTTTTAGCGATTAAGCTGTACCTCCTGGTCAACTTGACTTCAAATGATAAGAAATTAACAGGAGATTTTAATATATTTTCTATTATTTTGGACATCGTTATCAGAAATCTCTGCACAATAACGCATAAGATAGCCCAGAGAAAATTACATCTCTCTCAATTTATTCAATGACAAGAA
>ARYC01004007.1:0-65220 GCA_000711775.1 Oxytricha trifallax
ATAAAATCGACTGTATCGATAGGTAGGTCATGCATCAAGTGGTAGAGCAGCAGTTTCTTGTCATGGCCTTTTAATATACCCCAGTATAACTCAATTCCATTAAACTATGGACTGTAAGGTACGTTGAACACTGGCGTTATTCCAAGTTGTTCATAACTCTTCCTTGTTTCTTTAGTCTTATGAACAGAAAGATTATCAACGAATAGTATAATCTCTTATTCAGGGTACTTCCCTCTCAGATATTCTAAGAACTTGATATACTGCTCTGTCTTAATAGAGCGAGAATGAATAAAATAAGTTTCTAAACCAGTATCCTCACTAATTCCTCCAAGAATTGCTATTGTTTATACCTTGACTTTCTAGTCATTTACTTCTATATTTCTAATCCTCTTATACCAAGACTTCTAGATGAAAGTGTTGAAGGTAAACACAGCTTCGTCAGCATGAATAAACTTAATATTATTCTATTAGGCTCTCTGCATTTAATTATAAATATACTTTAAGTTATTGTTGTAAAATGGCAGAGTGAAATCAATCACTCTCTTGATACGATTCACACCTTTGTAAGAGATACTATTTCGTTTATAGATGTTAGCGATAGACTGAGCAGAGATCTTCAACTCAGGGAATTGGTGATGAAACATAGTAGCTCGTTGATCTAATTAGAAGTGAGCCCTATACTTCAAAATTTTCTCATTAATAAGATAGTCAATATGCTTCTATAGAAACTTTGACTTCCTCTTAGACTTAGAATTTAGCTTCTATTGCTTTAATGATAGTGATATAAGATAGTGGGAGCGAACAGTTGACGGACTTCGCTTTAAGAGTAGCGCAATAGACTTATAGTTTAGTAATGGTTTGATTTATTCTCTGTATATATCACATCCATAGCGCAGTTTAAACACTAAAACTATATACTCTTCATCATAAATAGACCCCCAAAAGCTTGCTATTTTTGTCTCGCATTTAAATAATAACCCCAACCCCTAACAAATTCCCTACAAATCAAAGCACTTATAAACCTCATTAAGGGGTTTTGGGGTTTTTAATATAATTAGAATTTATTCAAAACAATTTATACATTAAATTTAAACTAAATTTATTGTTTTATTAATGGAAAAAAATAGCTTTTAAATGAATACTTTAGTATTAGAGTTGTTTATGATAATGACTATTATAAAAAATAAAATAAATTTAAGTAATTTATAAATTTTATTAAAGAAAGAAATTATTGAAATTAAAATAATTTACAGTTTATAATTTCATCTTTAAAATACTAAAGCCATATTTGAAAATTTAATATTTTCCTTTTTTGACATCTAAATCTTTCAATTTTAGCATTAAATGAAATTGAAAGTAAACTTTTTGATTAATGAAGTTTATTAAAAATCACGATTTAAAGTTTAAGTCATAAATTATCTGAATCTAAATTGAAAATTAAAACGGGATGGTATGCTTTTAGCAAATTTATATTTTATAAATATTAAATTGATATTAAAACTATTTAAAATACTATAATTCAAAAATATTCTACCTACTATTATCAGTCCTTATACTTAAACTAAGGTGAGCAATATTTCAAGGTCCTCTTAGACTTAGAAAATTTTGAAATTAAATTATAAATCAAATATTTTGAGAAAGTTAATTTTATGCTTTATTAATAAATATAAGAAACAATTTGTCAATTTATCTTATAATTGAATAATCTAAGAGAGCTTTAAAGTTTTTTAATTAAATGATAAATTGCTTTATGTATAAATTTTATTAGTTACATGTAAATAATAAATCATTATTTCTGTCAAAGAATGATTATTAATAAGAATAAATTTAAATAAAGTTAATTTATTAAAATTGTAAAATACTTAAAATTACAATATTAATAATTTCATATTTTATATAATATTTATCAACTCTAACGAAACCCAATAAGCTAGCACGTTCATAATATTTAACGATATTATTATTAGGAATTATAAAATTTTAGACCCCACCAAAAATAATTTTCTCGAATTAAATTTTTTTACGAAATCTGAATTTTTATTCCGCACCTTAAAATCATGACAAAACAACCCCAAAAAAAACCAAAGATTATCGCGTGCGGTATTAAGGTTCGGATTTCGTAAAAAATTTGACGATTTGGGAGATTTCTTTTTAGGTAGGGTCTAAAATTTTTATATTTAAAAAAGTTTTAATCTTTTAATATTTTAGAAATACAAAAGTTTCATTAATTCAATGAAAGAACAATTTAATTCTTAATTTTATGCTAAATAATTTAAGAAATATGGTAAAATTTTTAATTATAATATATTTGTGATTTAAAATCAAATGTGTTAAGTTAGTTTTTTAAAAATAAAAAATATCTATAAAATAATATATATTAAGGGAAATAAATTCAACAAAATAAAATTACAAACTTATTTATATATTTATAATTATAAATTAAAATAAAGTTCACCATCATATTTAACATATAAAATAATTATTTATTAAATTTGAAATTAATTATTGAGACAATAATAAAAGATAAATTACTTAAAATTAAAATTTTATTTAATATATTTACTTTAAAAGAATATCACTTTCCATTATAATTTTTATAAGTATTATTTAAATTTTTGCTAGAAAAAATTTATGTAAAAATATATCATAATCTTAATATTTGTATTACTTCATATCCAAGAATTTAGATTATTAATTATATTTTTTCAGAGTAAAGCTAAATTATCTGTTTTACTAATAAATTTGTATTGTTTTTTTTTATTCAATTAATTAGCAATTTTCTTATTAATATCTTTAGTGATATTTTAATTTATTTACTATAACTTAAATTTAACTAAGTTATACTAGTTTTTTATCAAGAATAAGAGGTGTTGTAGAATTTTTTTATTGAATAAATTTAAATTTGATTAAGTTTTAAATAAAATTAAATAAACTCACTTAAATTTGATTATTTTCAGGTTTATAAGAAATCAAAAGTTAATTAATATTAATCAAGATATTCTCTTTTTTAAATTATTTTTATAAATTTATATTGGAATCCTATATATGGGGCTTCATAAAAGTATCTAAAAAAACAACTTACAAACTTTAATAAATTATTTAAATTAAAAAATTAAAATTAAAAACTATTTTGATTATTTTATTGCTAAATATCAATCGATTGAGGTGTAAGATTAAGTTTATATATTTTAACTTAGAAGAGATTTTTAGTCAAAATTTTAATCTATCTCATAGGATAAACAGTGTTAATAAATGAAAATTATAAATTCCTTCAAAATAATTAAAATACCTGATTCATTTATCTCTAAAATATACAATAATTTTTATTTTAGATAATTGATTCGACAAGTGAACGAATTAATTTTTATAATTTTTTTTCTTATTTAAGTATTTCAAAAGTATGAAAATAATTGTGATATTCAAAAGAGATCGTAACTTCTTGGATTTCTATTTTATGAAATTAAGAAATGTTTCTAAGTTAAGTAATTATAAATTTATTTATATCCAAATTAATTGTGACCGAGGTAATAAAAGTATAAAGTAATTCACAAATAATTATAAAAAAATATGGCTACATATCTTTTAGTTATTTTCTTAATTTTTTAAATTATAAGGTATATCTTGAAACTTATTGATTGAGTTTAAATAAAAAAAAGGAAATTTGATAAAAGAAATTTATTGTATAATTAGATTTATAATAATTTCAGTTAATATATTCATTTTTAAAAAATTAGTTATATTTTTTCATAAGTTTTGGTCCTTAAAATATTTAAATTACAAATTTATTTTCCTCAATCATTTAATTTTAATTAATATTCTTATAAACTGAAATTAAATTAAAAATATTTTTAGAAAATATAATAATAAATATTAAGCAAACTTGTCGGACCTCTTTCAAATAATACCTCTAATAATACCTCAAACCCAACTCCTGTCCCAACTTCCCCTCCTATATAATAAAAACCCTAGAATTTTATTTTTAAAAAATCTTGACTCTAGTACACATTTTTTATATTTCTTTCATTTTTAATTACAAGGAGTATCTAAAAGTATCAAGTTTAGTTTCATATAGTCATATAGTTATATAGGCATTAAATATCTCTTTTTTCTTTTAAATTGAAATAAGCATAATTAAAATAGTAAATCAAATTGAAATATTTTGTATATTGTGATTAAATAGGCTACTAACACACCATCTCCACAGCCCTCTGGAAATGGATCATCCTAAATCCAACCATAAAAGATTAGAAGTACCTTCATTACTGAATCTCTTGCAGACCTAGTTATCAAAACTAATATATATATTTAAATAAATAGAAGAACAATTATAAATTTTAGGCAATAAATTTATACTAATTTAATAATCTACTAAAATATAATTTAAATTATTTTTAACTTTATTATCCCTTAAAACATTCAAAAATTAAATTTTTAAGATTATAATCATTTTTAAAGAATGATTATATAACTATAAACTTTAAGTAAAAATTTATATGATAAAATTATTTTAAGATATTATCAATGCTACTCAAAAGATTTACTTCTATGTGTATTTATAATATTTCTATAAATCTCATATACACTTTTTTACAAATTATAAAAAAAGGTACTGAATTTAAACCCTGAAAATTAATTATCATTGATAAGTTTAATCGTAATTTGAAATTGTTTAAAACATGACAAAAGTTAAATTAATAAATTTATCTATTTATTAAGTATTAAAATCCAATACACCATAGAGTGTGTTCATTATATAAAATTAGAATATTATTTTAAATCGATTGGATACCTCTCAAGATGTTTACTGAGTAATCTCAGTTAATTTGTAAATATCACTATTAAATACTAAATAAAATTATTAATTGCTTTGAGTCATATAAAAATGAGTTGACTTGGTAAACATGAAAAATAAATTTACAAATTTTATCTCGCTACCAAAACACTTTAATAATGTATTGAGATTTCATATTAAGTGGAAAGCCATGAACCATCCTATCCTAGAATTAAAGAAATTTTGAAATAATTTTTAATTAATGTAGATTGTTTAGAATATCAATATTTGAATATAAAAGGAATTCAAAATATATCGATAAATTACTTTTATCCCTTTTTATTTATGGTATTCGATTTTTACTTATAATCATTTATTATCGGGATAATGTTTTGATATACTATATAATTTATTAAACTTACTTTAAATTCTTCATTAAATGTTAAGCAGAGTTATTTAAGGTTATTTTTTTTAGTTTTAATATGAAATTTACAGTAGTTTTTTAATTTAAAAAATGAGAGGACAAATACAATAATATATAGGATAAGAATCTTAATTATTAATTAGAAAAGTAATAATTCACAGATCATTTAAAATTTGTGTTAAATAATATTTATAAATATCATTAAATACTTGAAAGGATCTAAATATTTTAAAGTAAAATCTATTGTTATGTGTTCTAACCGAGATACTCCTCCCCTCCCCACTCCCCACCCTTAACCGAGATACCTCCCCACCCCCTACCTATTTTATAATATAATAATATAATAATTTATAAAATCTTTGATAAATGAGAATTTTAAAAATTAATCATTGTTATTAATTTTTAAAATTCTTATTTAAAATTAAAATTTAATAATTTTAATTATATTTAAATTGATTACAATGATTAATTTTTAAAATTCTCATTTATCAAAGATTTTATAAATTATTATATTATTTTATTATAAAATAGGTAGGGGGTGGGGATGGGTATCTCGGTTAAGGGTGGGGAGTGGGGAGGGGTTTCTCGGTTAGAACAGTTATGATTCAATAAGAAAATTTAAATTTAATATACTTATGTGATATTTTAAATATAATTTTTGAGAATAATAGGTTTCTTAGTTATTTTTAGAGTTTAATTAATTGTTTTAGATATATAAATTATTTATTAAGTACATGATTTTTTTATACAAATAATTTAAAATCCTTATAAGTTCAAATGAAAACTTATTTCAAAGATATATAATGATTTATATTCACTTTGAAAGAAAAACTTAGAGAAAATTTCCTGTTTAATTCCAAAAAAATAAGTAATTTTTATCAATTTTTTAATATTTTTAAGAATCTTATCATTAATATAAATAAATATTACTTAATTAATCATCAACTAACTATCATATTTTAATAATTACATTTCATGAAACTCACATTTATTAATTAGTCAAAATAGTGGAAAAATCGTGAATATAAAATTTCTTAAATACAAAGAAATAAATATAATACTTACTTTGAAAATTTTTAGTATTTTAAATAAGAAAAAAGTAGGATTTATTCAAGTATTTTAAATTATTGTAAATTTTAGAATTAATAAATATTTATTTTTGCTGAAAGAGCCCAATATATAAATTAATATTTTTAATTTAAATCTCTAAGTATATATATTTATATTAGGATATAGAGATGAAGTTTGTTTTTAATTAAAATTAAGTTTCATTTACGCCTAATTCAAAGCATGAGTAATTATTAAAAAAATTTCTATTAAAAGTATAAAGACTTTAAATATAAACACTTCTTATACATAAAATAAATTATTTTACTCATATAAAAAACTATGAATAAACTTAATTTAATTTATTTAGAAAAGTAATTACATTTCAAATAAAAAATTTATTTAAAAATAATCATAATTAAAAATATATATATTTAATATATAAAAAATGGGCTCAAGTAGTAAAAATATGAATTTTATCACTTGAGCCCATTTTAAATATATTAATATAAAAATCAAACAAAATTATAAAAAATAATTATAATGTTTGAATAATGCTTGAATTTATAATTAGTCATATATTTAGAATTTAAATATTCGCGATTTTAACATTATTTTAACTGAATACTTAAAATAATAAATTTTTATAGTTCTAATATTTAATAAGATAAAGGGTTAGTTTTAAACTATGAAAATATTAATTAAAAAGTTGTTTTAAATAGGGGATGAAAAAAATTGTCGTGATTAGTATTATTATTCTATATTCTTTGGAAAATTAAAATATAAAATAAAGTTTTGCGCAGAAACTATACCCCCTAAAATCAAATTAAATATTCTTATGCATCATCATAAAGAGATGAATTGTAAAATTTTCAAATAATTCTTCAATAATATTCAGCAAAAATTTAAATCTATAATTTAAACGAATGATTATAAATATTTTAGCTTGTAAACAGACTACAACCAAGATCCCAGCGTTTCACCATTTTCAAGCCAATAAATCAATGTGACTAATCATGACATATAATAGGAAAAGTTTATTTGTCATAGGCACTACCAAGTATATGCCTTGAGAAACCTATTAGTTATATTGATTTTTTATTGAGGAAATACTTCAACATCCTTAAATTATTAACTATGATTTAATAAAAAATTAATCTTTAAGGTTCGATCTTATGATGGGGATGGAATTATTCCATGTAATAATTTTTGTTAATGATATTATTTTAAATAAACATCAATCTAAAATCCACCATCTTTCTTATTTTATATGAAGGGTTATAACTTTAGTTACTATACAACAATAGGAGCATTAGAATAAGTTTGATATCGATAAAATAATGAAAGTTTACTATAAATAAAGAGAAAATTTATTCATATTCTGAATTAAAGATTGGATTCATGAGCCTATTGGATATAGCCTGGTTGTCTTTAATTAGTATTGTATCAGATTAGATTTTAATTTTTGATAATAAGGCAAGTATACTTAACTTATAATAAGGAGATCTTAATGAAGATATATTGCATAGCTATAAATAAGAGGTAAAATCATGATGAATTCCAGAAATATATTGCTTTATTATTACATTGCTCAATTATTATAGGAAAAATATGGTAGAAGCCAGGAGACAGGCAATAGGATTTTGGAGCCAGGAGTCAAGTAATACACATATTTATATGGGAACGTAAGCTTAGTAACTCAACTCCTCTATATGTCATCAACTTTTCTTATTTTAATTTAAAGGAACCATATCAAATTCATCACTATAAAATGTATTGCCTATATACCAAAGTAAAAATTAGAATTTCTTATTGTATTTCATGAATGCCTCCGTGAAAGCTTACAACCTTCTCAACTCTAGTTTCCCACTCCTCACTCTTTCAAACAGAAACATTACTCCATCATTCAATGGAATTGGTGTCTTCAACTACACTCATTAACTCGGTTTCTTACCATTCCTTTTTAAAATTTATAGGTGTGGAAGGATTTATTTAAATTAAATAATTTAAATCCTTGAATTCGATTTGGGTCAAGATATGACTGATTATATAGACGACAGTGTTCTTAATAAAATAAATATATAAAATGTTGAACAAATCTATTAAAAATAGATAAGATTTTTACCTTATAATTATTATTGTTATTAAACATTTTAATTTAAAACAAAGAATTTTTACATGAAAATTTATTATTTCATTTTATTTGTCCTAATGATCTATTTTAACTATAGCATTATATAATAGTTAAATTTTATAAAGATAATAAATTCTTCCTATTTTAACTGAAGAGGAAATCCTTTAAGGAAAACTTAAAGGCATTAAATTATTCCCCAATGGTACCATTCGTATTTTTCAAATCCTTAAAATGATATTTTTTTTTTATTTATTGGTTTTTACACTGATTGAATTTATGCAATTTTATAGAACATTTTCAATTATTAGCCAATTTTTAAAAAAATAAATAATTAATTATATAAAAGACTTATAAATTCTCAATAAAAAATAATTAAATTACTACTTAACATAAATTTTTTTACTAACACCTTATGATTGATGTTTTTTATTTTTATTTAATTACATTACTAATGATAAAATTTTGAAGCTTAAAATTAATTTTATTTTATATTCATTGCTATTCTCTTTAGATAGCAATGAGACCTTATTTTTTTAATATATTTATGAATTTAACCAAGAATAATTTAATTAAAATATATTGAAAATCTTCAAATCCTTTTCAATAAAAAAATGTAAAATAGAATGTTCAAATTAATTTATAATTTTTAAATTTAATTTGCATTTATTCCACTCAATATTCAAGGTATCTAAACCAAGAAGACTGAGATCGATAGAAAGATCTAAATCAGACAAAATCAAGATAAGTTAAATTATAAATATAATTAGATTTTTTATAAAATAGAAACATTCATTTAAAATGTTAACTATGGGATATATATATTTACTACAAATAGCTTAAGTATATATTAAATTATTAACAATATTTTTGTGTATAATTATTAATGAAATATCATATCATATTTTTCATAAATTCTATTCCCTAATATATATTTTTAATTATTATATCTATTTAAGAATGAATTAATATTCTAATGATGAATAATATTAATTTACGAATAAGTTCTACGCTTACTAATTGAAAGATTTCACCTTCACTGATTACATGCCACTAGAAAATGGACAGTATGCTCAGTACAAGTACCAAAACGGTATTTTCACAATCAGTCTCGAAGGACTTCCACCCCTTATGGTCTTCAACTCCTTCCCTAATCTTTATTTTTAAAACTAAAATATTTATTCATTTTTTAATAATTATTAGTTTAATCCATACAACGTTTCCAACATGATGGGATTCGCTCACCAATATTAATTATTATTTTTGAAAATTTTATTCGTGAATTTCAAGCAAAAAATAGATTTTTCTTAATGATTGAAGAAGCTTAAATCTATTTGAGAAAAGAACAATTTTCTCAAATATTCTATTTGACTTAAGATTCTTTTTAGGATTATTAATTAAAATCATTCATTGTTTATTTTATTTTTATCAAATGATCTCTATACTAATTTTAACTTCTTATAAATTTCAATTATAATTCCTAAATATTATAATTTTTTATAAAAATAAATATGTTCAAGGAGTCATATAAGATGCCCAAAACAATACAAATTTCCCAGCCTCAGTTACTATTACAACTACTTTCTTCAACATGACTAGAGTCGCTTCTGATTTCATGGGGCTCACTTAATAACATAATTTATCATTATTATATAATAAAAAGATAAATATTTTATTTAATTTTTTTTAGAAACCAAATTAAATTAAAAATGTATTAAATTTATTTAGTAATTAAAAGCAATCTTAATCTTATTTTAAATTTTATGTAAATTCTTAATATAATAAATGCTATAAAATTTCAAAAAATCATAAAATTATTAAGAATTTGAAATATTAAACTTTCATATAAAAAACTAAGATTTATTGAAAAAATTGAAATGAAAATTTCAGCCAAAAACATTAAATTTAATTTATTTGCTAAATATTTAAGAATAAACATATCAATCACTATTTCATTTTTCTCTCCCTATTAAAAAAAACCATTTTTTTATTGCATTAACCGTTAATTAAAGCGTTTAGTTTATATTATTTTAACATTTAATGAGCGTGTTTTTTCTTGAAAATATTCAAATCTTTATCAAGATATGAGAATAGATTTTAAAAATAAGTAAAATTTGTTCATAAATGATGATAATGATTCTTACAAATTGATAAGAAAAGAAATTTATAATTGGTGCAGGAAACTACTTTTTAGGGGGAAAATTTCCTTCCCCTAAAAATTATCTAGAAAGGCTTATAAATAATAAAAATTCAATATAAATAATTATCATAAAAAAACTTTGTTCCTTTTACTTATGATTTATATTTTATCTTTTCAAAACAGAAAAAAAACTTCAAAATATTAATATATTTTGACGTTGAAATTTTTTAAGTAAAAAATTTTAAGTGTATATTTTTTCAAAATTCTCTCTAAAATTGGTATTATATTTTTTAAATACCTTTTCTTAAAATATTGAAAATTTTTAAGAATAAATTTATCAACTTTGAACTGGCTTAATAACAGATTTGATTCAGTTCAATCTAAACTTAACATTACTGAAGATTTCGACTCTAACCTTCAAATTCTGAGTCAACTCTTTACTCAAATTTATTTAATTAAGATTATTTAAAATATAATTTCTTGATAATAATTTTAATAATTCCAGGACTTCCACCAATGTCCGCTAATTACTTCGGTGAGTATGGTCCAGACTGCTATTTTATTTGATAATTAAATTAAAATTGTCTTTTTATGGAAATTAGTCAATAAATTTATATGATTTTTAGTTTTATAAAGAAGAATTTTTATAATTAGCTGAAATTCTGGTACATTTTTATCTAATTTCAGGAAAGATCTAATTATATTTTTATTTTAGAGCAAAATAGAGTTGATTTATGCATTTTGTTATCCGTGAATAAATTAAAAATATAGTAATAATAAATTTAGTTTGAGCTAATTTAATATGCATCGCTATCAAATTTTTTAGTTATAATATAGTTTATTTATTTGAAAATTGTTGATCTTAACATTAAAACGACTATTTTATTAAATTATATTAATTCGACTATTTAATTTAATCAAATTTAATTTACAATATAAATGCTCTTAATCAACTGGTTCTTCCGGCGGTTCAAGTTAATTTGTCTAATTCAATTTTAAAAAAGTCTTAAATATTATTTTATTTACAAGTTCATCAGGAAATAATACCAGTGGTGGTATCATTCCAGGAAGCAGCAGTGAAGAAGGAAACATCAGAACTCAAGTTAATCTCGAACTCGGCTATACCGTGAACAAGAGAATCTTTAAAGTAATTATTATATTTATATAGATCTATGCTGCAAATGAGAACATGACATTCATAAAAATCAAAATCTTTTTTAAAAAAAAACATTTTATAATTTATCTTAGAGAAAGTGATTTTTAAAAGCTTTTATAATTTAAGTTATTATATATGTTCATAAATTACCATAAGAGACAATTATTGAAATAATTTTTCCGTTTTAGATTTATTTTTTAATCATAAATTTACAATAAAATGCCTTTATTCTTTCTCTATTTAATTCATGAATATAAAAAAATTTATCTATATTATCATAGTTCCAAAACGATAAGTCTTATCTTTGTTTTGCATTTATGGAGATGCCTTTTTATGAATATTTTTATTATATTTTTTAGCGAGTTACGATTCCTTATGCAACAAATATTTGGCCTAAAATTAAAGTTTTGATGATACATGGGATATTAAAAATAATTTACTAGAATTATCAAGTTTATAAAACAAGACAGTTTATTTGAAATGGTCTTTTTAGATTATTAATGAAATGTATGTCCTTCTGTCAATAAATTAAAATTTAAAATGAGAAGAAATATAAAAATAAAAATGAAGATTATTAACTCGCCAGTGAAGATTAATTTTTCATAAATTTAATTTTGGAAATATTTAAATTTAGTAATTGCTCGTGTCAACCAACAACTACTATAACCCATGTAACGTCTACTACTTCGTTATTAAGCAGAAGGAGAGAGTTATTTACCAAGATTTCTTCGTTAACTTCACTAAAAACGCTGCAAAAATAAAAAAATATTTACTGCTTAAAAAGCATTTTACGACATCAAATTCATGAATTTAGTAAATTATTAATTGATTTTAATAAAATGCAAACCAGAAGAAGGAAATTCCTCTAGCTAAGCTCAATCTTACTCTATTTTATAAATATATGAATTAGTTCTATATTATTAATAAATGATTAATTTTAATATTACTAACGAGGTAAACTATCATATAAAATAATAAAAATCAATTAAAATATTATCCAACTTTTTTTTTATTTTTAAGTTTATGCTCTCAGCCAATTAGCTAAAATAGCATAATTATAGGTGAATTAATTAATTTAATCAAGTTTGCACATGTTTGACTTTAATATTAAAATAAATATATTTTTTAAGGTACTCTAACGCAGATTTTTATATATAAACCTATTTTGCGGTAGAGTACCTAAATTATATTAATTAAATTAAATAAATAAAATCAAATATTGCATTACTTTTTACAGAAAATGCATTAAATTAAAATGTAATATAAAAGAATAATTAAAATAAAAAAAATAATATATTAAAAGTTGAATTTCTTAAAATATTGTTACCAAGAGTAGCAACAAGTTACTATATATGTTTTATTAAAATAATTATTTATTTTTTAATGCATTTTCTGTAAAAAGTAATGCAATATTTGATTTTATTTATTTAATTTAATTAATATAATTAAGGTACTCTACCGCAAAACAGGTTTAAATAAAAAAATCTGCGTAGAGTACCTTAAAAAATATATTTATTTTAATATTAAAGTCAAACATGTGCAAACTTGATTAAATTAATTAATTCACCTATAATTATGCTATTTTAGCTAAATATGTACAGAGTCACTAATGAATACGTCAAATTCCAAAATCTCTCAGGCAATCTTTCATTTTTATCATATATAAAATAGTAAAATGATTTAATATTTTAGTCAGATTAAAATATAGTTCTCAACAAATAAGATTTAATTCATTTTGTGATATTAAAAACATCACCAAAACCATCCAAATGTTAATTTAATTAAATTTATTTGTTGCCTCTTGAACTTCAACCCTTGATCAACAGACAACAAGTTGAAATTGCACTATCCGGCTTGGTCAATTTCAAGTCTGATAGCATCAATAACACAGTATAAGTGATTAACATTACCATTCCAGGACTCATTAAATATGCCCATATTTGAGAATTATATTTCTTATACTTAGGGATATTAATTAAATAAAAGTTGACTCCCATCTTGCCTTGCCTTAGACCCACACATTTTAAAATAATGTAAAATCTTTGATGTAAATTTAATTTTTTAAGTATGTTTATAAAGCCACTTTTTAATGATTGTTGACTCTTTCCTCGAACAAATTGGTTCTAAACTTATAAATGTGATTGAAAACTTAACATTATGTTGTTAATATTTCATTTATCTAAATTTAATTAATTATAAATAAACCTTATTAAGTTTATCTAGGTCTTCAAGAAACCTTCAGCAGTTAGTAAAGTGTCAATCACTACAAACAAAGCAAACTACATTCCAGGTGAAACAGTTAATGTTACAGTTAAAGTGACAGGAGCTGCTGCCCTTACATCCAGTCAGTCTTAGTAAAGAATTTATAGTTTAAAATATAACTTATACTGTAAATTAAAAAATAGCTTAATGAAGTTTACATCTTTGCTTCTGTTTAAGAAGATAGAGATTTCGGTGAGCCAAGATCATCATTTGCTGGTCACAATAATTTTATAACTTAAAATTATATTTAATGTAGATATTAATATTTTTTATAGCTATTTTCCAGATGATAGGTCTCTGTTATCGTAAATGGTAAAGTTTTTCCCTCGATTTTATAAAAGTATATGAGGAAAAACCATAATTAATCTGTAATTCTTTATCAATTACAAATAAGAAATTTCCAAGGAATGCAGTAAGCTATAAAAGACTGAATTCATTCAAAATAAAAATCAATAACCATAAAAGGAGTAAATGAGTTTGGAATTAATCAATGATAGATAATTTTATGATGTTTTTTAAGATAGGTTTGGTAGAATAAAGCAATGAGGATTATTTCCTTACGCTGAATTTCCTTTTAAAATTATCTATCTATTTTACTCATATATTTAGTCAAATGTACTTTGATAACGATGCTGACAACGAAGTCTTCAACTTCATTAACCCATTTACCTTAGCTGACCATATCTTTAAACTTTTAGAAATTTAAATTGAGAATTAAAAATTAAAAATCTTTGGAGTCCCAGCTAACAATAGCAAAGATCTCAACATTGAATTGTTTATGTCTCTTCAGGGACTCAGGTAACAAACTTTCGAAATGCAAGCACTTTCTCTCTTTGAGAAGCATGCATCCAATGACTTCGGAACTGACAGTCAAAACCCAAACCCTTTCAGTAGTTTGATTGAGTTTTTGATTGATAAAAGTAGACTATTAGTGCATACATTATTAAGGTTTTAATAGGGTTTATGTAGGGGTTAAATGTTTAAATATTAGTAATTTAAGTGAGTATATGCGAGGTTTGGGGTCAGTTTATGACAGTGAGTATATAAATTTATTGTTTAAGTTGCGATATGGATGCGATGATTATAGTGATCAACTCAGACCTATTCTAAATTACACATCTATTGCAAGACTGCTTCATAAATCTCCTGCTACTGTTAGGTCTCACTATCTATTAGCATTTAATTTAAAGAGATAGCATCTTAATTCTAAGCCTAAAAGACCTCTAAAGTTTAAGCAGCATCATATTGATTATCTCATTAATGATAAGACTCTTAAATACTGGGCTCACTTCTCTCTGACCTAGAGAGCTGTGATGTTTCAACGCCAATTTCCTGAGCTTCATATCTCTGCTTAATCGATAGCTAACAAATATACAAAGAACGGAATATCTTACAAGACAGTCAATCGCATTAAGAGAGTGATTGACTTTAATGTCATTTTATATGGATAATTTAAATTATATATTTGATTAAATGCATAGGGCTTAATAGCATAATATAAAGTTCATACACGCTGATGAGCCAGTATTTACATTCAATACATTTATATCAAGGTCTTGGTACAAGAGGTATAGTAACATAGAAGTTTATGACTAAAAGGTTAAGGTTTAAACTCATGCTATACTTGGTGGAATAAGTGAAGATAGTGGCCTCGAGACTTATGTTATTCACGCTCGTTCTATAAAGACTGAATAATATAGAGATAGATAGATAGTAACTAAGGTATAGGTGTTAAGATAATTTAATTAGAATTCAGAGTAGAAGTTGATTATTATTTAAATAGTTTATTATTTTAGTTATTAATTATTTCTTAAACATGGCACTCTCGAAGATATCACTGATGAAGGAGTTCACGATGTGCATGGATCTCTTGGATAAACTATTATCTCAACACCGGTAAGTTGGTTTTGACTTTAGCGTTATATATAGGGTGATTGACTGAAGAGTACTGATCCGTGGACCAGGACATACATATGTAACCACTCTTTATTAGCTAAAGTGGTAGAGGACCTTGAGCTCCTTCGCCGGTGAAAACCGTTGGCAGGTCGTGGGGATTGAACCAGGCGTCCTCTAATGGAGTTGGTGGCCACACCCAACTCGTCCTGGTCCACGGATCACTGAATAATATATTAAGTTCTTGCAATAACTCAGAGATAAGTACGCTGACTAAGAGATTATTCTTTTCGTTGATAACTTGTCAGTTCATAAAACTAAAGACTCAAGGAAAGAATATGAAAGGCTAAATATAACGCCTGTATTTAATGTTCCTTACAGCCCTTAGTTCAATGGAATTGAATTATATTTGGGATTATTGAAAGGTCATTATAAGACTCTACTCTATCACTTGATGCACGATTTGAAGATAGATACAGTAGATTTTATTAAGAGTGCTGCTAAAAGAGTCTGCGATAATAAAGCTAAAGTATGCGCAAGAGAAGGGAGATTTTGTGTTTATAAATAAGTTTTAGATTTAAACGAATGATTATTTTCACATATTAAATTTGCCCGTAAAGGGATTTGGCTTCTCTTTCTTTTCTTCCTCTTAAGGCTTGCTTGGGCCCATGTTTCTTCTCTTAGTGCCAGCTCCTGCGTCGATGTTCATCTCGTCTGGTTTTTAGAAATCTTTGTAGAGTCTCTTACTCAATTCATGCTTTGCCTGTGATTTTCTCTCTCTGTTTAATTTGCTACGCTCTTTCATCAAGTAAATAGCAGTACCAGGTTTTTCTATAAAGTTAGAAGACTAAGCTTACTTGAGATGAAAGGATGCTTTTGAAATTCCTACAGCCAGGTATCATTTATTTTAATACCTTGCTTCTCTTTTTCTTCAGGAGAGATGCTGTATCGCTTCTTGTGAGCTTCTTAAATAACTTCATTTAAGTACTCAGGTTTCAGAGTTGCAAGAACACCAAAGAAGAAGTTTCTCTGGCAACTTATTAGAGAGCTGTAGCTTTGATGGAAGGTAGAGATCTACGTCCGGATCACTCATAGCATCGTCATATAGGTTTGTCACTGATATTTCAGGGTAGTTAGGTATCTCTATCATCCTAATTTCATTAGACTTAAAAGCTTTTTTCTCTTCACTCAGTAAGGCTTTTAAGAATGAGATTTTAGTTCCCTCCTAAGTCGGCAAGAACAATCCAACTATTATTGATTTATTAATCTTACTTAAGCACTTACCTTGCTATACCAAATATCTATAAAGGTCCTCTTTACTTCGAAATTTTCCTATTAAATCTTGAGATTAAATTCTCTTCATTGCATCATTCATAGACTCCATCTTGCTTCCTCTTTCTAGAAATGTTAATGAAATTTAAAATTATGGATATCCATTCTAAGTTTATTAAAATCTTTATATTAAATAGGGAGGACCTACTGGAGGTCAACCTTAAAAAGATATACGGAGAAGCATTGAAAAGCTTTCTCCAAGTTTCACAGATTGATTTCCATTTTTATCAATCTATCTCCATTAAATTGCTCCTAATAATGTTTAATTATTTTAGGAGGTCCTCCAAATTAAGTTCAAACTTTATTTGGATGACCTCCTAGAGAAACAAAACTTCATAAGGAGTATTTTAATTTACTAAAACGTATAAAATTCTCATAAAATATGTCAACTTACAGTTTTTTTATGGGAAGTTAATTTTCTTACCTCTCAGCAAAGAATCTACCAGAGTGCCTTATACTCTCCTATATCAGTTTATCAAGGTATATTTTATCATTATTATAATAAAATATATCAGCAAACTAAAATGAGCGCTAACCTGTTAAGAAGAGCGGCCTTACTTGGATCAAGCCAATAAAAATTATCTTTCCAGCAACAAAGAAAAGTAGAGACCAGAGACGCTTGTACTAAGTGGGAGCCTACTAATGACAACTTTGACCAGTCTAGCTTTTACATTTAAATATAAATTAAGCAGGAGGTTATCAAAGAAGCTTTGCAAATTTAGGAGGAGGTTAAACAACCAGCCATAGAGCATTAATAAATACCAGCCAAAGTTGACTATTAATGCAAAGAATGCAATAAAGTTTCCCTTACTAGTCAACTTATAAGAGACACTTGAGAGATATACACGACGATATGCCAAGGTTATATCTCAAGCATTAAAAGAAAGATGGGAAGTATGTCTGTGAGTTCTGTAAGAAGCCATATTCTCATACTAGAGACCTCAAAGTGCACTTAAAGAAAAAGCACAATTAAAGTTTTGTCTTTATTCATGAACCTACAGGGAATAGATTCCTCTAAAAGAGAAGATCAAGAAACCCAGTGGAGTCTCTTAGAGTTGAAGTCTAGAAGTAAGTTAAAATGAAGAAAGCAGTCAAGAACTTTCCAGTCTCTGAGATCAATAAAATCATGGTTAAAATAGAGGCAATGAAGATTCCTATATTAAAAATTATTGACTTAGATTCTTGCCTAGAAAGCTACCTCACTCTTGAAGATAAAATAGAGAAGAGAGTCATTACTGATGACTAGTATGCTTACAAGATAAATCCTTTCAATTACTTCCTTGCTAGTGACAAGTTCCAAATGGAATTTGTTCATGAGTATTATGCTCTTTAAAAGGCAAAGTTAATTGAGTGCAGGCATATCATCTAGCTTGATGCTATTTCACTTGGTAAAGATCATGTAGCCTTCAAGCTTCCTTTACTTGAAATGACTTACAGAGAATTCTTATCTGACAACAGATGTCAGAGATAAATTAGCTAGATAGTATAGCAGATAGTTGAGGGGATTGAAGAGCTTCACAAGCTAGGTTATGTTCATAGAGACTTAAAGCCAGAGAACATCATGATGAACTTTCAGCCTCTTAGAGTTTATATTATTGACTTCAAAAGAGCTCAAAGAGTGCAAGCCTCTGCATAAGGAAATGTATACGGCACTCCTGGATATTTCCCAGAGAGAGAGAGGATTGGAGAGATGGAGACACTTAATGGGATATCTGGGCTCTAGCAGTAATAATAATAGAGAGCGACATGCCAAGAAACGATTACTTTAGCTGCAGGGGTGAGAGAGATTCTAAGCAGAGAATCAAACAATATCTCGATAAAAATAAAATATATGGAGGTCTCAGAGAACTTGCATACTCAAGTATTATCAAGCCAAGCTAAGAGATTTAACAAACAATAGAAACAATCGAACATCAACTTAGAAAGATAAGATTCAGAGAACTGCCACATGACACTAAGCTTATGTGTTCTGACCGAGACCCACCCTCCTACACCCCCTCCCCCCCTCAAATCGAGAATCCCCTTTTATTATATTTTTATTGTAGTTTTTTTATGAATTTATTTTTACTCATTATAAATTTCTTGCCCTTCGGTCAGATATTACTATTATAAATATATTTTGATAAGTTACACTACGTCCGTCGACTTTTTGTTGAACATACTCCCGTAGGGAAATATTTATAATAAGGTTTAATTTTCACTATCATGATTAATAATATGATTTAATTGATAGACATAAATTTGAATTCAAAATTTTTTATTGCTTAAATCACTTACATTATACTTTATAGTAAAAATTAATATAAAATTTTTCCTATTATTTTTAACTTCATTTAAATATAACAACTTTTAAAAATTATTAATACTTGCTGACCCAACATTCCTTCTGAAACGAAGACCCCCCTCCCCTCTTCAACCGAGACTCCCTTCTTCAACCGAGACCCCCTCCTCCCCCCTCAAACTGAGAATCCCCTTTTATTATAGTTTTTTTTTATGAATTTATTTTTTACTCAGAATAATTTTCTTGCCCTTCGGACAGATATTACTGTTAAAAATATATTTTGTTAAGTTCCACTACGCCCGTCGACTTTTGTTTTGAACATACTCCCATAGGGAAATATTTATAATAAGGTTTAATTTTGACTATCATGATTAATAATATGATTTAATTGATAAACATAAATTTCAATTCAAAATTTTTTTATAACTTAAATCACTTACACTCTACTATATTGTAAAAATTAATATAAAAATTTTTCCTATTATTTTTAACTTCATTTAAATATAAAAACTTTTATTATTATTACTAATTTAGTTAATTACTATTAAAATCTTATTTCAATCATATATATATATATATTTAAAAGGTAATCTTTAACATAAAAAATTGTCTTTAAGTTTTATATAAACTAAGCTTAAGAAATAAGATTTTAATAGTAATTAACTAAATTAGTAATAATAATAAAAATTTTATATTTAAATGAAGTTAAAAATAATAGGAAAAATTTTTATATTAATTTTTACAATATAGTAGAGTGTAAGTGATTTAAGTTATAAAAAAATTTTGAATTCAAATTTATGTCTATCAATTAAATCATATTATTAATCATGATAGTCAAAATTAAACCTTATTATAAATATTTCCCTAAGGGGAGTATGTTCTAAACAAAAGTCGACGGACGTAGAGGAACTTATCAAAATTTATTTTTGATAGTAATATCAGCCCGAAGGGCAAGAAATTTATTCTGAGTAAAAAAAAAATTCATAAAAAGACTATAATAAAAGGGGATTCTCGGTTTGAGGGGGGGAGGGGGTCTCGGTTGATGAAGGGGTCTCGGCTGAGAGGGGAGGGGGGGTAGGAGGAGAGGGGGGTCTCGGTCAGAACAAGTAATTACTATTAAAATCTTATTCCTTAACTTAGTTTATTAAAAAATCAAAGACAATTTTTTATGTTTAGGATTTCCCATTTAAATATATATCTGAATGAATTAAGATTTTAATAGTAATTACTAAATAAGTATTAATAATTTTTAAAAGTTGTTATATTTAAATGAAGTTAAAAATAATAGGAAAAATTTTATATTAATTTTTACTATAAAGTATAATGTAAGTGATTTAAGTAATAAAAAATTTTGAATTCAAATTTATG
This sequence comes from Oxytricha trifallax, assembly GCA_000711775.1. Classification (NCBI taxonomy): domain Eukaryota; phylum Ciliophora; class Spirotrichea; order Sporadotrichida; family Oxytrichidae; genus Oxytricha; species Oxytricha trifallax. Next base: position 20,806 of record ARYC01004007.1, read on the forward strand.
TCTATCAATTAAATCATATTATTAATCGTGATAGTGAAAATTAAACCTTATTATAAATATTTCCCTACGGGAGTATGTTCTACAAAAAGTCGACGGACGTAATGTAACTTATCAAAATATATTTATAATAGTAATATCTGACCGAAGGGCAAGAAATTTATAATGAGTAAAAATAAATTCATAAAAAAACTACAATAAAACTATAATAAAAGGGGATTCTCGGTTTGAGGGGGGGAGGGGGGTCTCGGTTGAGGGGGGGGAGGGGGGGTCTCGTCAGAACACTTATGTTTGTGTGAAATATTTTAAAAACTCGCTTGTTATACTCACTTAAAATACTAATATTTAAACATTAAACCCCTACATAAACCCTACTAAAACCCTAATAAAGTATGCACTAATAGTCTACTTTTATCAATCAAAAACTCAATCAAACTACTGAAAGGGTTTTGGGGTTTTGAGTGTCTTCTACCCTAAATCTAAGTATATATAAATTTTTTGATTAATCTTTAATTTTTAAAAGAATTAATTATATTAAGACTCTCAAGTTAATTTGTAAAACACACTTTTATAGTTTTAAAAGTAAAAAAATCAAATGTTTAATTAAAAATTTTAATGGATAAAATCAATCGACGATTTAAGTAGAGCTTTTGCCAACAACTTCTTGAGAATGGCAGAAGGATAAGCCCTTGAACCAATTATCTTCAATGACCCCAACAAGCCCATCCCCACAATTCCACAAACTACTACCCCTATTCCTACCACTACAAGAGCTTGAACACACATAAAAAAGATACAATTTCAGTTAAAAAGATGACCTATAAATAACACCAACTTCAACTACCACTAAAATGTTAAAATTACATTCCATCAAGGGTGCCACTACTAAACTTTTGGTATTAATAGAATAGACAAGTAACGCTACTCAATTAATAATTAGACAATTACTTTTCATCGATTTTTAATAATTATAAATTCAATTTAAATATTTTAGCAAAATTATTATTTTAACTGTAAAACCTCACATATTTATATTTCTAATAAATACTGTGACTATCAAGCCATTAACTACCACTTACCCCAAAACCTCTTTCATTCATAAATTTTATATATATTACGACACTGTTTCTAGAAACGTCTAAATATTATTTTAGTTTTTTATTGAATTTTTATGATGACCTTCGTTATTTCAATATTTAAATATCCCTTTATTTTACCTAGAAAGCTGCTAAAAAAATATCAAAAGAAATTTAAGTATGGAAAAATTCAAAGATTTTATGTTATGCATGAAAAGAAAGAATAAATAAATTATTGCTCTAAATTATAATTCCTCAAAATTTGTTTACAAATATGTAAATAAATAATGTTATTTAATGAGATTTAATTTTTTATTTTTTGAGAAATTACGAAAATATTATATTATTGAAGTATGTTAATATTACTTAATGTTATTTTTTAAGGAGTCATAATGGAACTTATTTAGAAAATTATTTATATTTAAGCGATATATATTTTATCATTTAATTATATTTTTATCATTTAAAGTAATTATTTCGAATAACTCATTCATCAAGAAATAAAGATTGAAAATAATACTCGAAACATAAGAAATGTTTATTAATGATACCCTAAAAAATTATGACATTTCTCAATGAAACTATATATTTCGTCAATTTCTGAATTAGAGGTGTGTAATATTTCTGAATTTTAAGAACTTAACAAAAAGAATAATCACATTAATGATTTTTATTTATTATTGAAACTTATTCTAAAAGTATAGGCAAAATAAATTTGTTCTTTTGATCTCAACATAATTAGTGCAAAACAGATTCAAGGAATTATGATCAAAATAAAAATCTATAAATACTATTAAAGGTATTTAAGAATGAAAAATTAATTAAATTAATCATAATGTATAGTATATCTAAATTAAATTGATTTTGATTCAATATTATTTTAAATATAGAGTTAAATTTTTATATTAATTAAATGCCCTTAGTTTTGATTATGATTATATCATTTCAATTGAAATTTATTGAGTAAAGATATTACTAAAAAAGTAAGAATATATTTCAAAACTAAATGGAAACGAAGAAAATATTTAAGATTATTTTTAAATTGCCTATTATTAATAATAATATTTGACTCTACCAAAATCAATCAATATGAATGAGAATTTTTTAAATAATAAATCAATTGTATTTTAGTTTATTATTGTTTTTATCTGATTTATTTAAAATGATTAGTTATTTGAAATGTAGAAAACATTTAGGTATTTAGAGTTAAAATATATGAAATAAACTTTTCTGAACAAAGTTAATCAATTTTTATAGAAGCTCTTAAAATATCATATTCTATTAAAAATTTATAAAACCATACTCAAGATATTAATTATCAACTCCTTAAAATATATAACTTATCAATCCTAAATTTATTTACGTCCTTAATAAAACTCAATATTTTAAAATATGGAAGTTTAGAGTTTTAACTCCATAGACCACTTTATCAATAAGTTATATTCACCTAATTTACATTTTATAATTTATATTAAATATTTGATATTTTAAATTGTTTATTGAATCTCCAATAATAGAATTGGCTTAAAACGGTATGCTTTGGTTCAACGCATTCTTGAATAACTTCGAGCAACAATTCGACTCAAATATCTTCAACTATGCAAATATGCCCCAAAATTACTACGATTATTATCCCGTCCCCAGATCCCCAGTTGATTATATGAACAACACCGAACCTGTTCTAGCGAATTGGACTCATTTCAAATTAATTAAAAAATGGATATTAAATTTTATTGCATGTTTTCCTTCATTGAGTTTTTTTAAATATAAATTTATATTCATCAACTTCCATAAGACTACAATAGAGAAGCTAAATTAGATAAATCAACAACATTTAAAAATGTTTTTAACCTAAAGTTAAGTACAAATACTGAATTTTATATTAATGATCAACTATAACATTTATAAATTTTTATATGATTGTTCTTCTCAACAGTCAATAAAAAATTGGAAATTGATGTATATACTTTTATTATTATAAATTTCAGACATTCAAGGCAATTTCTCCATCAAAGTGAACACCTATGTTTTTAATAATAAATTTGATATATGGAGTTCTTGGTACTCAAAAAATGCATACACAAAAATAGTCAGTATTAAGGAATAACAATTATATTAAAAGAATTTAAGCTATAAAAATAGATAAGCTTTTTTATAGATTAAATATAAAATTATTTGGTTGACATCACTTTCCTTTCATTCTTTGAGATTAACTATATTCAACAAGACTAATTTAATATTAACAATTTATGCTTTTCAACTACCTTAAGAGTAATATTTTCCCATTATTTATAGCTATTTAAATTAAATTAATAAAATATAATCTTTTTTTAGATTAAATGTAGGAACTATTTTAATTATAGTATTTCAATAATATACCTAGTGTAAATTAATTCCATTCAATTTACTTTTGAGTAAGTAATTTCGAAAATATTAAGCTGTGACATTCAGAGCATCAAACAATATGCCAGTCTACACAAACTGCACTTTCTATGCTTCCAATAATGAAAACTTATTCTACAACTTTACCATAAATCAAAAGATGGTCAACGGATCACTTGTCCATAACTAAACATACAATCATTAAATAAATTTAATTAAATTATTTTATTTTATGAAATGTATAATATTGTGTAAATGTTACTGCAAATAACATCAACTACACAGTCTAAATATTATTTATATAATTATGGAATTTGAATTAATGTGCAACTTATTTGAAAATTATTACTAATATCAGATATAAAGCTTTTTATACTATATATTAATTAAAAACAATGAATATTATTATTGAGCAAACTTCCAGGTGACAGCAATCAAAGAGGTTAGTCGTTAAAACGGTTAATTCCCAATCTATGTAACTTGTTTATCTCCTGACGGCGTCCAGTATTCATATAGTGGTATTTTAAATATTACAATCCTAAAAGAATCTTTGAAGGTTGAGCAATATGCCAGCGGAAACATCAAATCTTTTTATTAAGTTTATAATTTAATAAATACATTAGAACAAAATCAATAGAGCATTCGATTTTCATTATTTTTTGTGCATTTAATATAGATTGAAGTGCATCATAAAATATTAAGAATTATTTTTCATAAAATTTTTAATGCAAATCTGTATTTACCCTTTAAATGAAGCAGTTACATCTGTAGACAATTTCAGTATAATAATAAAAAGTTATTTGTACAATAATATAATTTTTAACATTGAAATTGCATATAAACTTTGTTTTTTTTATAGTTTCTCTCACAAGATTAAATTTATTATGTCTTATGAGAAATTCCTTCAGTTAGCAACCGACAAGATTTTCGAAGAAGGTGAAATATTTGGATCTGCCCTCGAGATAATTTATTTAAAAAAATACTATTAAGTGTTATATTTTAAAAAATTAAGTTATTTTTAACATTATTATAAACCCCAAAAGCCTTATAAAATAATTTCTTTTTCTTTAAAGATTGGCCAAAGATTAGAATTAACTGGAATTCTCTACGATTTCTTCTACAGTTTCTATAGATAAGAGATGTAAAACGAAGAGGAATATAGAAACTAAACTCGTCTTAATGAATTAGAATTCACTTTTGCTGAGCTCAACTACACTTTATATTTTTTTCAAGAAACGTTTAGTAAAATTATAAAACCCCATTAGTCAATTAATAACGAAGATTAGGAGATAAGAATAATTAAATTAAATTAAAATATAATTATAATTGGCGTAAATTAATAATGTTTGGCCTAATTATTAAAACCATTGGCTCGATTAATTGTTTCTATAAAATAAACCAATCAGGGTGCGTAAATTTGATTTCAGCCTAATTATATTTAATTTCAGCCAATTATAATTATATTTTAATTTAATTGTTCTTATCTCCTAATCTTCGTTCTTAATTGACTAATGGGGTTTTATACATTGAGAAAAATATTATAGAAATATTTCTACTTGATGAAAACTTATTTTATTATATAAGTTAACCAAATTAAGGTTTTTATATAAAGAATCTAAAATATATTTAATTAACAAAAAATTGTAAAAATAATACTATTTATATTTTATACAATACACTGCTTGGTAATTATTTAATCAGCTGCAACATAATTTAAAATAAGAAGCGGCACTAAACTGACAGGTTACGAATATGCTCCATTTAACAGTAAACTTAAATTATTATTTAAAAATTATATACAGTACTCAAGGTAACACTGTTCTGACTGCCTATCTACAAATATTTAATTTATTTATACTATATTTAATGTTAATTATACTTACTTGTCTTTCAAGATTCAGGGAAATGAATTTTTTAAGTAAAAAAGCAGTTTTTTAATTAAAAAAATCATTGTCTAATTTTTATTTTAAATACATTATTTTTAGATTGGTTAGTAAAAGTTTCCATACTAAAAACTTGTATAAACTTTAAGTTTTCATATTATTTATAAAATTCAAGAAATAATATTCTTGATTTGATATAATTTTGTAATTTACTTACTTTAAATATATCAAAACCTTTTTGTGAAAAACAAAATAAAAATTTTGTAATAATAAATACAGTTTTTATATATATATAAGTTTGAAATTTTTAAGATTTCTGATAAAAAATTGAAATCTTAGTATCAATAAAAAATAACATTATTATCTAAGAAAATTTCAACTCCTCTCTTATTAGATTCTCATTCATAATAAATTAGATATTATTAATTTAATATTAATTGTTTTGATTTTAATTTTATAACAATTTGGGGGGGGAAGTTTCCTCTTCCATATATAAAAATATCTAATTTTTATAAATTTTAAGAATCTTTATGATCATATTTAATCAAATTATACTCATTAAATCATTCATTAATTTTCATATATTTATAAAAATTAGAATTTTTTAATGAAAATCACATTGACTATATATTAATTAAAATATTTTGTAATTTTGTATCTAATAATTAATGAAACAAGGTATATTTATAAAATTTGAAAAACTTTTTATTAAAATAAATTGTTTAGGGGAGGGAAATTGAAATAGTGGTTGGTATGCTTCTTCTTTATTTTTAGCAGATAAAATATAAAATTTATAATGAATGGGGCAGGAAATTTTTCCCCAAACTATTTATATAAAAATCGTTAAATATTGTAAAAATACATGTTATTTTTGATAGTTAATTATAATATTTTATTATATTTCAAAATTGTGGCATATTAAGTTGGCCAAGTTTGTCGATCTTGGACTCATTCGGTAGTGTATTCAAAATTAGCTGATATTTATTATTGGTGATACTATTTTATCTCATCCCTGGAACGAGATTACTTGACTTTAATTGAATGTCTCTTATTTCTTAAATTGTACCCTCGCATTAAAGTAAAGTAATCTCGTTCCAGGGATGCGATAAAATAGTACCACTAATAATAAATTTCAGCTAATTTTGAATACACTACCGAATGAACCCAAGATCGACAAAATTGGCCAACTTAATATGCCATAATTTTGAATTATAATAAAAAATATATAATTAACTATCCAAAATCAAATGTATTTTTACAATATTATATTTTTAAGTTAATTTAGAGAAAAAATTAAAATTAAAAACTAAATTAAATGAATTTGACTAGAATTATTTAATTGAGAAATTAATCTAAACAATTTAGGTTTTAAATGTTATTTTTCCACAAATTAATTTGTGATTTCAGTTTAATAGAATTTTATATAAATCATAATGTAGTTAAATTATTGTTGTGATATCTGCAAATAAATAATAAATATAATATAAAGACAAAAACAATTTTTTTTGAATTGCCAATTTTATTAACCATATTATACTTTTTATTTTTATATAATACCATTCAAAGAATAGAGATAATAAATATCAAACAAATATTTAAATGATATTAAATAGCATCGATTTAATATCACTAGAAAAAGTACAAATATTTTATGGTAAATTACCTGAATTTTACATATCAGCTTAACTTTTTTTACCAATCAAATGTAAGTGAAAAACATATTGCAAAATTTAAATTTGGTTAACAAAAAGTTGGCAAAAAATTTGTATATTTAATTTTATTATCCGATATATCTTAGAATTTATATTGTGAAGATTAAGTGAATGACTTAACATTTAATGTTAAAGTTCATGATATTTTGTTTTAAAATATTAAATTCATTATTTATTTATATTTAAGAAGTAATTAAGCATCATAAGTATTAATAATGACATAAAAGAATGCAAACAATATTTTTTTTACATAAAACACGCAATAAACATTGCCTGTAAAGATTTGTGTTTTGTAAAATATTAAAGCTTATTATATTTACTCAAATATTTTTGAATCTAAATTATTATTATAGAAAATTAATTTATGATTTTAGTTGATGTCGCTAAAAATGTCACATATATATATATATATATAGATTTATATTTAATTATAATATTTAAATAATGAGCATCATTTAAACGATATGTTTATTTATTCTTGGAAGCCAACATGTCTGATCCAAATTCTACCTTCCAACAGAACTTAAAATGGTTAACTGACAAGAGAGACAAAAAGGGACTCATTACACTTCAAACTAACGAAACTGAAGCCAGTGGAAGATCTCCTTATAACGCCTCATTCCCCTATATTCTCATTAATCTTCAAACGATTTATGAAAAATAATTTTATTATAAGTAAAAATTCCTCTAAATACTATTCAAAATCTAATATATTTTTAACTTGTTTGATTTGAGTTTTAATTAAAAAATGGCTCCAATTAAAGGATACTCTTTATAATAATTAAATAGTTTAAGAATAATTTGTGGAATTATATACTAAGATTGGGATTTATTATTATTACAGTGAGCAAATAGATATATTCTTCAAATTTTGAAAATTGGTTTAAATTAAAATAGCGATTAACTCAATGACGATATAAATTACACATCTTTTTATTTGAAAAAATCTTCATCATCAATCTTCTATGACTTTAAATTCTTATTTTAGCATTATATATATAATGAGATATCAAATTTATTAATGTCTTAGAAGCATTATAAGCTAGACAGCCTAAATATTAATAACTTTATAATAATTCAAACTTGTTTCATTAATACACTTGCTTTTAATATTTGAATTGTAGAGGGGATCTTATTTTTATATAAAAAGTTTATCAGTGTAAAAAAAGAAATTTAAAAAAGGACTAAACTATATTAAACTTGAGTAAATTGTTATATAATTTAATTAGAAATCAAAGTGTGCAAGCTTTTTTCAAATAAATGTATTAGGATTTATATATATTACAGAGATAAATTATTTGAAAGTCAGAGACTATGAATGTAATAATGAGATATAGTATATATAATCTAAACTACTTTTTAAAATAGCGATTATTTGGAAGGTTATTGAATGCTAACATCAGCAGAGATCATACTAAAAATATTAGATTATTACATTTGAATGGAAGCTAAATATTTTGCTTATTAAATTATATTCAAGGCAATATATGATATATATTTTATATTAAAAATAATCAAGTCAAAATCCAATAGAAAATAATATTTATAAAACATAAACTTGACACCAAGTTTTATTATTGTGAATAAAGAGTATATAGGATTAGACTCTTTCTTACATTTTATTTTCAAATAAATTGCATAAACTTTATTATCATTAATCGTAAACTTAAACAACAATAAATTCAATTACTACTGAAGTGTTTTGGGGTTTTGATTAAATATGTATTTTTCTATATTTATCCTATTAATTAGCATTGAAAATCATTTAAAATTGAATGAAGAAATTTATATTTTATTAGATTAACTACTTTTAACCAGCTGGTCTTAACTTCTACAATGACTTCTTGAACCTTTCAGTAACTATTAACAACACAATTAAAAATATTTCCTCAAGTGCTCCATTTAATATTTTTTATATTAAAAAATGTAAATAATGCAATATATAAATATAATTATCTAATTTGTGTATAAAATAATATTTTCTATTATTATTATAATGTAAAATAATAATAATAAAAGATATAATATAAAAGTACTATACTTTTATTGGTTGCTGACCCATATTAACATTTTATTTGATTTTTAATAATCTTCCATATAATGCTACTTTTATATTTAGAGTTTGTTGCGACTTTCTGGTAATACACGGATCTGAGAACCTCCTCATAATTTTAAAGGCAAGGCATAGGGGGTGACCAAGCCAAGAAAAACGTCGACCGTTGATCATCTTATGTCGTGTAAAAACTGAATGATACCATTATCTTTGAACAGGAAAAATAGTCAACAAGGATAATGCAAAGAGTTGGGGGGCATACACCGCTTGATTCCAGTATAGTCTTCATTTATCAGGAAAAGTTTGAGAAATATAGAAAAACATTAATAGAGTAAAAAAAAAACATAAGTTTCCCCATATAGTCAAGTTAGGGACAATTCAGACAGATAACTGAATGATGTTCTATATGATGTAACTCACCTAAAATAATAATAAATAAGGCACTAAGATTAGTAGAAATACGAGGTAATAGATAAGTTTGCACTCACTATGGCATGAATTTTTTAAAAAATTATTTTGAAGAAAAATAAAATTTATAAGGGGGGGGGGCCCGATGTGCATACTAATATCCATGCTGACAAGCAGGTTTGAGACATAGTTCCTGATATTAAATATTTTCGAGTTATCCTACTGATTTAATTACTTTTCTTGATATTGATTTCAATGCTAAAAACAAACTATTAAAAGTTAGAGTTTCAAAATTATAAACCCCTAAATTATATAGTTATCGTATTATCTATTTTAAATAGTGATTTTATAAATCATTAAAAATTCAATTTAAAACTTTATTATTTACAAATAAATTCACAGTATATAATACTTTAATATCTTTAAAATTAAAGAAAAAAATTTCAATAATATAAAACATAAATTATCTTTATATTTAAATATATACTATTAAGATTATATCTGTTTTAATATGGTGAAATGAATTTCATTTAATAGCTTTATTAATTTTTTTTTTTCGCATCTTAATTGTTGAGATATTAATCAGCCAATGGTTTCTTCAGCGTACCTGCTGAAAGATCAAAGAGGAATACAATTTTTTAAACTAATTTTCCAAAATATATATTTAAATTTACAATTCTTATTTTATACTAATTGACCTTAACATTTTTTAAAAATGTTATATAAATGAGTGGAAAGTACCGTGCTCGTGCAGTTTCGTTCCCATAGAAGTCTCCTGCCCCTACATTCAATTTTTATTATTTGGCTATAATATTATTAGATTCATGTAAATCCCTATTTCAATTACCATAACCATGAATTAAAAAGATTTTCTAATATATAACTTATATATTATAAATGTTTTCATTTATTCATTTATTAAAAAATAATGATAAATTAATTGTTTTTATATCAAAAATTGTAATTTTTATAAAAATTTGAAATCTTTATCAAATTATAAATAATATTGGATTCTAGATATAAATATTTTGATCAAAATTTATGAATATTTTATATTTTTATAAATGGGCAGAAAATTTCCGATGAGGCAGGAAACAAACTTTTTTTGGGGTAGAAACTTCCATCCAAATAAATAATTAAAATTAAATTCTATATAGAAAGAATTATTTAATATATTTTGTTATGTCTCTTCAGAGTCTTTGATAACAAACCTTCGAAATGCATTCACTTTATTTCTTTGAGGAATATGCATGTTTATAGATATTAGTATAATATTATTAATTTAAATATAATATTTTATTTATAGTTTATTATTTTTTAAATACGCATTTATAGCCAGTTATTTACGATTATCTTTTATGATTAATTACTATTAATTAATTTACAATTTATTTTACTTATAGTTATTTAAAATAATATAATTATGCAATATTTTACAAATTTTCGAGCAGAAGTTCTATATCACTTTTTATGAATGCCTAATTTTTAGATTAAATTCCATCTTCAACGACCCCAACAAGCAAACACAGAATAACTTTCTCTACAAGAGCTGCTACCACCACTCCCGCCCCAACTACAAGGGCACCAACTACCACTAGAGCAGCAACCACCACTAGAGCAGCTACCACCACTAGAGCAGCAACTACCACTAGAGCCGCAACCACCACTAAGCCTGCCACTACTACACCATCACCAACAACAAGGGCAAGCACTGCCACTCAATTTAAAATAATTCTGCAGTACAATATTAATAATACGGACTTAATATATTCATATGACTACAAAGGCACCCACATCTACTCCTGTAGGAACTACTGTGATTACCAAGCCACCCACTACCACTCCAGCTGCTACCACAACACCAAGACCAACCTACACCTAATATAAAACAAACATAATTACACTCTATCGATTATAAACCTGAATCACAACTATTTAAAATAGTAATTTTTTCTACAATTTATTTTTTTGGGGTATGATCCATTTACTCTATATTAAGTTAGTATAATGTTGCTATTTTTAAAGATATAAATTGTAAATCTAAACCTCTTATATAACTAATTCATAATCTATTATTCTTCTCAAAAAAGGGTTATAACCTTGGCTTTTTTTGCTAAAATTAAACCGTAAAATTAAAATGCAAATTAAATATTTTTTCTCAATATAATTGATAAAAAGGTATATAAAGATATTTAATATAAACTTTTCACTAATAATTATGTTTTCTTCGCAAAAAAGATTAAAATGTTTCTCGGTTGATCAAGTAAAGCGCATTTTTTAAAATGAACTGATATATTTATTATTACTATTATTATTATTATTATAATCATTTTTTTTCGGGAAATTAAAACTTGGACTTAAGTTATCTAAATAATTATTATCAGGATGGTTACCTTAACTTATATTATAATTTTTATTAATAGGATAATCATAATGAAAATTAATTAAATTGTTGGATAATTTTAGATTTTTTCATAAAAAATGAATCCCAAAATAAATACGATAAAATTATTTTTATTAAAAACTTTTAAAAAATAAATTTATTATTAAAAAAATACTATTAAAAAAAAATTATTAATTCAACTAGACAAAAATAAAGTCTAGGCATATATGAAATTTCTTGTCTTAAATCCAACAATAATTTAGATTAAAAAAATTAATGAATAAAATCAAGCAAACAATCTTCGATAAAGGGTTTTGGGGTTGAATGATAAGATGAATTTAACATTAAATTTCCATTTTTTAAAGATATTTAAAACGGTATGCTTGGGTTCAACGCATTCTTGAATAACTTTGAGAGAAATAATTTTATTCAAACATTTTTCCTTAAAATATTTAATTTATATTTAAAATTCATTTAAATTAACAATTAATCTTGTTCTTCTCAACAGGAAGAAAGACCGGTATGGACGGTGTATACACTTTCTCATTCAAAACTTCAGAATCCTTAGAATAATAAACAATCAAGGTGAACACCTATGAAATTTAAATAATTAACTCAAACATTTAAATTATATACTATGGTGCTCTTGGAGTTTCTCAAAACACAACTATTAGATAAAAATAATTCTTAAGAAATGTTTGAAATATAATTAAATTACATTTTATAAACATTCAATAGAATTAACGTTATTCAACCACTCTCTGTTAAATAAAATAAATAAACGAAATAAAAATTTAATTAAAATGCTTTTATAAATATTTTTAAATCAATATAAAATATAAAAATTTAAGAAAATTTTTATATATAATCAATCATTTTTTATATTTTGATTTTCGGTTTTATTCTTTAAATTTTAGTATATTATAATTTGAAAGAGCTTATAGGGTTGTGGAATTAAATTTACTCATTTTATAATTAAATTAAAATAAATTATAATCCCTATTCTTTTTCTTAATAAGATATTTTTGTTAAAACATATTTTGAAATTGTTTTTATGTTAAAATAAACCATTATATAAGAGATAATAATTATTTAAATGAATTTTAACTCATTTTTGTCTAATTCTTTCATATTTTAAATCAATTTTATATATTCCTGCGTTATTTTTTATCAGGAATAAATTTAGATAATAGTAAAAAATGATTAATCTTTTATTATGTTAGACCATAGTTATAATCATTTTATTTAATTATTTGGTGGAAAATTAATTTAATTTTAGATGCATTAATATTTAAATAAATCTACTTGATAAAATATAGTAAGTATTTGCTTTATAAAGTATCTTGTAAACTATTCTTGATTCTTTTCTCCCTAAAAATACAGTTATTTAATAAATAAAACATGAAATCTATAAATTAAATATTTTGCTTAACTTTCTCTTTTTTAACATGATTCCTGTATAAATAATTGATTATTTTTATATTATATATTTCTGACTACTATTTGATTGAGTAATATAAATGTTAGACTATCTTAAGTTCCACCTGTAATTTTAAAAGTAATAAACATTAAAACATTTATTTACACTATTTATTATTGTAATTTTTAATTTAAAAGCTATATTTATTATTTAAAAAAATAACTTTAAATCAGTTAACTTATAAAATATCTTTTAGAAAATATAATCTCTATTTGATAAACAATTTTATTTTTATAGACATCTTATTATTGTAGGAATACATTTGATTTGGGAAAATAAATAATTAATTAATTAATTAAATATTAAAATCTTTACAGTTAACTTTCTGGAAACCTAGACAATATGGAACTTGTTCGATAGAGAATTTAAAATTAGCTGGACTTTACTATTGGCGGTACCCCTCTATCGCATCCCTGGAGCGAGATAACTCGAGTTTAATTTTGGGTGATTTGTTTATTTGATTTTAATGCCAAAATTAAAGTCAAGTTATCTCGCTTCAGGGATGCGATAGAGGGGTACCGCCAATAGTAAAGTCCAGCTAATTTTAAATTCTCTATCGAACAAGTACCATATTGCCTAGGTTTCCAAAAAGTTAACTGCCACGAATTTTAATTATTAATTAATTAATTTATTATTTATTTTCCCAAATCAAATGTATTCCTACAATATTATTATTATTATGATATATCATTATAATAGATAATTATTATTGTTATTGCTGTTGTTAAAGATGTCTAATCTGATCTCTAAAATATAGACAAGAAGACTATGACATGAAAACTAAAATAAAAAACATCTCTAAAAAAGGAAGCGAAAGAATAATAAAGCGATCACTCTTTTTTTGTTGGTACGCTGTCCGGTCCATACAAGGGACATGCCCCCCAGGGATACCCCTGACAAAGGCCACACCCAGGCTAAGTTGGGATCCGAAGAGGCATTCAGGACGTGGAATGAGATGAAAAGGAATAAGACCCCAGGAGCACCCTATGATAGTCAAATAAGTCCATTCAACCAAAGTCGCTCCTCCAGCTGAAGAAGTACCTGAGACAAAAGACGCAAAAGACATGCATTTTAGGATAAACATCATCTTAATTACTAACCAAAACTAACTAATATATAAATACGCTCAAGAAGATGAACAATAGTAGTAACAAAAATAATAATTATATATTTAAAACTAGAGGTCTTTATTTCTAATTTCAAATTAGCTTACCTTAATCTATTCATCATTATCATAATTATAATATATTTATGAATGTATGTTGGTGAAACCTTCAATGTGACATTCTAATTTATAAATTTCTCAAATTTAACAGTATTAAATCAAAAATAAGTATTTTGTTACAATTAATCATGAAAGTTATTTTAATAATTACAATTATTGCTATTATCTTAATTATTTTATGATAAAATTACTTAAATAAATATAAAAGTGTATTAATCTAATCTTTTTATGGATTTCTATAATAAGTACCAGATTTTTAAGTCATTTTTCTTTAAATAATATTGGATAGTACATATATTGGCTAAGGTGACAAACACTCACCCCCCATAAGGTATACTTTTAAATGTGTACTATGATAGAACTCGACCTCCTGAGTAAACTTTTCTTAAGGACTGATTGTGGCTGGCTTTTAGTTTTCGAGGTATCACACTGACTAAGTCCAAAATTTATATATAAAATCATTAAATTTGGCTTTGAAAAAATTTTGAAATTTTTCTAAAAAATATCTTAATTTCCATAATCTGATAAATTTTAAAGTTTATTGGGAATTATTTTGAGTATAAATTGTTTTCTGAATTTTTTATCCAGATCTTGCCTATAAAAATCATCATTTATCTTCATATATATTGATAACCTTTTTTAAATATATATGAAGATAAATGATGATTTTTATAGGCAAGGTCTGGATAAAATAATCAGAAAATGATTTATACTAAAAATAATTCCCAATAAACTTTAAATTTATCAGATTATGGAAATTAAGATATTTTTTAGAAAATATCACAATTTTTTCAATGCCAAATTTAATGATTTTATATGTAAATCTTGGACTTAGTCAGTGTGATATCTCGAAAACTAAAACCCAGCCACAATCAGTCCTTAAGAAAAGTTTACTCAGGAGGTCGAGTTCTATCATAGTACACATTTAAAAGTATACCTTATGGGGGGTGAGTGTTTGTCACCTTAGCCCATATATTTTATGTACTCATAGCTTGAATCTTTGCTAAGTCTATTTAATAAAAGAATAAAGAGAACTTATTCTATTATTCTTAAGATTTAGCATTCTTAATTGTATTTTAATTATACTATATTTTAAATACAATTTAAGTTATTTTAAAGCTAAATCCTGAAATAATAAGTAAATTTAATTTATTTATTTGAATTTATCTATTAAATATTAATCTGAAGTAAATTTCTTGCTCCTGACGTCATAATAACATTGTTATAGTGGCACTCACTATACTACAATCCTAAAATACTAAAGTAAATTGCTTAATATTTGAGCAGAAACCTGGTAGCTTAATTTATTAATAATTCGAAAATGAAAATAATGATTTAATATAATATTAGAACTTTATTAAAGCTAAGAACGATTATGAAGGAGAATCTGGAATTATTACTGAGCCTTAAACCTATTCAGTCGCAGTTCCATCTGTAAACAAGTTCAGCAAAATTAAATCATAAAACTTACATAATAATGTTTTAATTATAAATTTATGGTTTTATAAAGGCAATTTATGTCTTTATAATGGAATAATTATATTAGAGCTCCTTCAGAAAATGTGTTAAGTTAAATTTTTGTATTTAGATTAATTGAATTATGCATTAATTTTTTTAATAAAAAGTTATCAAATTAATTGATTAAATTGTTAAGCTGTTGAAAGAGTTACAAACTTCTTCATTAATTTTTAAAATAGAAATTAAAATCTCTTTAACGAAATAGTCAATAAATTAAAATAACTTATAGAAAAAAATACTTTTTTTTTTAAAAAATAAAAACCAAAGTCTTAATAATTAATGGAATGTACAAATTAAAATTGATAGTAAAAAATAAACATTTTGACCTTAATTGTTAAAAAAAACGCTCGGAAAATATTGTTTACGTCAATTGTTTATATTATAAATAAAAATATTATATATTAAGATTTTTGTTAATTAGCCATTTTTATATTAACTTCAATTAATATATTTATTAATTAAAAAAATCTAGATAAAATTGAGTAAATATTTAAGTAAAGTGTAGAATTCTTTAGATTTAAAATACAATATATTTATTCCTTACACTGCTTGGTAACTATTTAATCTATTGCAAGATGGTTATTAACAGAGAAGCAGCATTAAACTCACAGGTTACGAATATAATATTTAATAAATAGAGGAAAATATTTTATTATAATTAATTGTTTTTTATTAAATATAAAAATATGATTGATATTTTAATGTTAGAATTTATTTAAATAATAAAATATAATATTTTCCAATAAACTTTTCATATTGTTAATTATTGTATTTTTGAATTTTAAATTATATAGAGAAGAACTTTAATATTAATTAAATATTTCACGATATAATTTAAACTGATAATATTAAATAATTTTATTAATATTATTAATTATTCTAGAAAAAAAGAGCATTTTAAAATATATGTTTTTAGAAATTTTTTGAAATAATTCTTTAATATATTTGAAAAAATTGCAAACACAAGCGACTTTCCAAATTATGATTATTCAGAAAAATATTAAAACTTAAATATCACATCTTAAACAATATTTGATAAAAAATCTTGGATAAAATTATATTTTTTAATGTATTTATATTGGCAATAATTTTATTTCATAAAATAATATAATGTAAATTTACTATACCATCTAAATTTATACTAAATAAGTTTATGCCAAAATTAAACTTATTTATATCTGGACTTTTATTATTATTAATTAAATATATTATGATTGAATTATAGAAACTTTGCTACAAAAATTAAAATTCAAGCTAATGAAACTATAAAATAATTAGAAGAGCTCCTCATAACGCCTCATTCCTTTATAATATAATAAATATATTTTAAATGAATGTAATTTTTATTTTAAACTTGTTTTTAAATTAAAAATATCTTGAATTAATTAAATTAATGAAATAAACTTTCGAATTGAAAGACTTTATTGATAATTAATAAATATTATTATTTGATATAAGTAATTATTAAAATCCCTATTTAGCATTTCAAAATTTGATCATTAAGAACATATCATCAAGTTCATCATTTTGAAAATTATATTAAATTCATTATGAAAGCAATTTTTATGCAAATTTATTACTTTTAAACATTTAAGAAGAGTTTATTATGAAAACTCTAGAAATTTATTAAAATTGGACTGACCCATATCAACTAGCTCTTGGTATTCATAATCTTCCATTAAATTATACTTTTGCTCAATTCCATCTCACATTTAGGTAAATATATTAATAAGTGTATTTAGGAAATTATATTTAGCAGATAAAATACTTAAGGTAATTTCATCAAGAAGCATCATATATGATAAAAACGTTAAACTCGATAGTGCCCTAGCTCGGTTACTATATTTATTTTGCCACTGAAGATTTCAATGCCAAGTACTATGCCTCCATTTTATTTCATACCATCTATTTACGAATTTCCGTGATCTTATCCTAAAAAACCCCAGAACCATGTAATGATCCATGTTTTTTGCCAGGAGCAAATATTAGCGAACCCTGGCACTAAAACCACTTGCTCTAACAGGACTGGTAGAGCCTTAAAACCCCAGGACAAGGTACTAAACTCATATCACATTTATCAAATTTTAATTTATATGGTTAAATAAATTAATGTCTTCTAATAGCTTTTTTAATATTATTAATTTGCCTCTTAACTATTGAGATATCAATCACCCAATGGTTTCTTCAACGTACCTGCTGAAAGATCAAACTTCTCATACACTAAAATTTATATATAAAATAATTATATTAAATATATTTAGAGATCCTTAAATTAATATTGATAGATATATATAATATATATATATATATAATATATATATTATATATATATATATATATATCATATATAATCACTTAAAATAAAAAAATAAATTATGAGTACATATTATTTATTATAAATTTAAGTAAAAAACCAACAACATGATTCTTTTTCTATTTTTTGTATTAAAAATTAAAGCATTTTTTTAAAATATTTCAAATATAACTCAAAAATAGGACATTAGTTTAAAGGTACTAATTGATAGGAAGTAAACTAACAATTGTAATCATAAAAATTTAATTATGGTAAAATTGCTCAAAATTTCATAACTTTTATATAATATGCAACTAATTAATATCTTATTTATAAAAACACTGCCTGGAATTCTTATGGAAACGACAGATTAGTAGAGACCACCGCAATTGCAGCTATGGCATTTATTGCCATAGTTTATTTGAAATCAAGATTTTTGACAACCTATTTATAATTGCTATTTATAGCAAAACAGTTAAAATATAGAAATTTTTAATATCTTCAATGAAATAATTAATCTAATATAAAAAATATAATATTAATAGGATTTTATTTGAATAAATTAACTTTGAATTAAAGTTGGATTTATGGAAATTTTTGTTTACTTTTATTTAAGTTTATTAATATAATAATAAATTAAATTAATTATTCTTAATGCGAATGTTACTGTATTATAATCCAAAATATCAATTAAGTAATTAATATTCAATATCAAAATTTTGCAATATATTTAATTAATTATTTAAATTAATGAAAATAATATACCCTTTTTATATAATTGTCAAAGGTAAACAGAACTCTTTATGCCGACAGCATTTAATAGATAATTATAAAAACCAAAGTTTTTTTTAAAAAAAATGTTTTATATTTATTATGAAAATAAATTATCCTTATAAAAAAACCTTTAAAACCAATGTATTTTCTCCTGCTTTTTCATTATATCTCAATTAATATTTAATTTTCTAGTATTATCAAGTTTTTACCTTTTAAGAATCCAAATATTTGTTTTTGTGTAGGAAATTTAGAATTAAAGAAATTACTTATTTAATTAACTATATAGCATTTTAATAATACTATTTTTCTGTAGAAATGTTTTTAATTTGATTAATTGTTTATTTTCAAACAAAAAAAAGGAGAAACTATTTTCTGAAGAGTGCTTATGCTTTATAATAGTAATATTAATATTGTTAAACTACAATATTTTAAAATTCAGATCATATCCTATTATATTATTTACATATTTATTTTCATGTTATAACTATCCTTAAAGCATAAAATGCAAAAAATATATTAATAATAAAGTCTAAACTAAATATATAAATTAATCATTTTGGAGTTTTATAATAATTTTTAATTGTAGACTATATAATTAATTTTAAGTTATTTAGAAAGTATATTATTAATAATATCATATTGGTGTAATAAAAGCAGGGTCTGATTAATTAACTATTAAATTAATATTGAATAAAATAAACATAAGCAGCATATTAAATAAACCACAACATATTTTTTTAAAGATAGGTAAAATTCTTCTAGTTAATCACTTTTATTACATAACTAAATACTATTATTAACTGCAATTTTGATTAATTCTTATATAATTAAACATCATCCCAATGTAAATATTTAGTAAATTTTTAGCTTTTATTACTTTTTTAATTAATTATAAAATTATTTATATATTTTTATATGAATTAATTTTATATTTTAAATTGCTAAAGCCTACAAATCATACTAAATATTTTGAAAATTAAAAAATAAAAATTATTACTTAATTGTAATAGAACAATATATAAATGAAAAGATAAAAATATCAACTAATAGCAATATCAAACATTATGTTATTTTATTGATTTTTTTTAGATTTCTAAAATTCAATTTTAAAGCTGTTTTTTCCGTAAATGGTTGAGAAACTAATTCAGAGATAATAGCTTTGGAGGTCTTCAAGCTACCGCTATGACTCTACAATTCTTCACAACCCCGAAACCCCACAAGCATCTATTAAGGCATAGTTTAATAAAATTAGTAGATTTTTTTCGTAATTATAATTTTTTGGAACTATCAAAGGCTAACAAAAGAAACTTAGAATATAGCGATTGTTAAGATTTTATAAATAAATTATGCATGCCTCCACTCTTTTAAATCACTTGATTGCAAACTATTATCGTTTTAGTTCTTGAACTTCTATAACATCTAACAAGAGAATAATTTAGAGTTCTCTAATGATCATATTTACTATATAAATGATTTAGACTTAATAAAAGTATTGACACACTTTCCAATTGATCAGAACCCTCATTATAGTTATTTTTTTGCTTGGTCTATGATGCAACTAAATATAAAAATTATTTGATTTAAACTTTTGAAGTATTAATTGAAAAATTCCAAAAAATTATGAACTTTTACAATTGATAACAATTTATTATTTTCTGAGTATATATCATACTAGAACATTAAGAAAGAGATGTTATTTTCTAGTTAAAGTATTATTATTATAGTAAACATGATTTTAAAGTTGAAAAAAACGTTTATTGCTGTAGAAACTTCTCTTTGGGGTAATTAAATAAAGAAATTATAAGACTACTAATTTAAGGAATTCATTAAAGTTGAGAAAATTATTATTTTATAGTTCAATAAAAGAGAATTCGAAAAATACCAAAATTTTTGAAAAACAATCGTAAAAGTTAATCTTCTTTATAAGTATAAGAAAGTTTGTAGAAGTATTAATGTTAGACTTTCATGAAGTCTTATTTTCTCTAATAAATTTAAGGAAAACCATATTTTTAGGTTGTTCTTATTTAAGTTTTTTTAAAAGTGGCATAATCATTATATGACAAGAAAATCTTTCTTTACTCAATTTAAAGAGTGCAATAGGAATTCTTAAGTTGTTAAGGGTCTATAATAAAAAATGCAGCAAGTTGTAAAAAAATGTTTCTTATGTTTCTAAGCGAGAGGAAAAGTAAATCTCTATATTTAATTTTTTCGAATATTCTTCGAAATTATATTGAGAATTATTTGAAATTGAGGGACCACACAAAGTAAGATATATTATTGGTTAATGTGATTCATATTAGGTATTTATATTAAGTTCTTCTATTTAGAATGAATTATATCTAAATGAATTCCTTTTACTAAGAGAGGTGAGAAGCTAAGAAAACATATATTATAGTTTTATCTTTATTGAGTTGTCCTTAGTTTGAGTTTTTATTCTTAAAGTAAGAGATTAGGGAACATTTTCCACGAAAGTTTTACAATTCAAAAAGTAAAACAGACAAATGCTACTACATAGAATGTTTTGTGAGCAAAAGTGGCCATAATAAGTTATATAAATATTATATGGTTATGATACTATGCAATATAATAAATTGATAAATTGGCAAAACCTATCTAAGATGTCAAAGTTTATTTTGAAACTAAAATAGTTACAATAAAAATTTAATAATAGAAATTCTACATATCCTAAGTAAAGCTGAATTGTTACACAATGCTTTACGGATATTATAATATTGGGGCTTAAGCCAGCCAGATAGTTCAATAAGATTTTAATTCATCCTTATGACTTTCGACGGTATGAATCAATCATCCCTGAAGGAGGGTAGATTTCCTTTTGTTGAAGGGGCAAATTAGCATCTGGCTCTTGATAACATGCCACCAAGATGATTAAATAACATGCAAGAATTAATTTACTTATACATTCAATTCAAGAAATATAACATAAAAAAAGAAATTATAGTTCTTTAAATCAGAGCAAGTAAACTATACACCTTAAATATAATTACAATTTATAATAAGAATTTGATAATTAAAATGAAATTAATTAGAAATAATTAAAAATGTAAAATGTCTAAGCAGAAGATGTGGTGTCACTCATTTAAAATGTAAGTTATAAAAAACATATCTAAATTTTTTATTTTACAGGGGTTGCACCTAGAAAGAGTGGTAATGGGAACAGACAAACACTCGCAGAGCAGCTAAGAAAAATGATGAAGGACTTTTCATATATGCAAATGGTAATATTGTAAAAAGAATATGGAAAGACAATGAAACGTTTTTAGATTTGCATTTTGTATATTGGCTTATTGTTTTTCATTTATTATTGATCGAATTCTTATATCATCTATATCCCAAATTATTTATCATAAAATTGTAATTTCTATATCGTATATTAAGTACTTCTTCTTAAAATTTTCTCTAAATACTAAAACATTTTTTAAAAAAATTAGGGATATTTATTCAGAAATTTCCAGGATACACAGATCATTGACTCCCAGGAAGGCGCCTATATCTCCATTAATGTTAATGATTATATTAATAATTTATTAATAAAAGGTTCTTTAAATTAATTCTTTTTTATATACTGTATTAGAAAGCAAGTTAATTTTTATCTTGAAAAATAAGTTATTATAAATAACAAATGATGGAGAAGGTAACAGCAATGCCTATCTATAATACAATATAAAGCATTAAAAATGTTTTCTTAAATGTAATGAGTGATAATTTTTATTTTTTATATCAAGCTTTTTATCTTTAATTATTTGCAAAAATATAGTTTGACAATTTTTTAGGATTTAAATCAAGGCTACTAAGAGACTATTAATAATTGATTTATAATAATTAATTCTTATATAATATTAATAGTTTTATTTACATTTTTAAACTTTATATTGCAAAATAGTAATAAATTTAGTTTAATTTGAGAATTAAAAAAATTGAATAGTACATAAAAGCATTTTAGGTTTGATAGTCAATCTAATTAAAATATAAAGATAAATCCAGAAATAGAGTAATTGCTTCATTTTTTAAGAATCTTAAGCATTTAAATCAGATTTATAAGTTATTCGAGTCTATAAATTACTAGCCATAGGATTTTACTATCAATTCCGCATAAAATGCAGACTTCAGTCATAATGACAATAAACGAGTTTTTTTATCAGTTTTTATAGTCATTTACCTGAAAATTAGATGCTTGTAATGCTTTAATAATAAAAACCTATGACTACCGACCTTTAAACTTCAATAACTTATAATTCAGATATATATTGCTGCTGATTATGGAAAGTTGACAATAAACTATATCAAAGCAATTATCATTATATTTATTTTATAATTGAAAGAAAAATGAATATTTACAAAAATTATATTACTGAGCAATTGTTTTGATCGACCACCGACTCTCGACCCCCCCCCCTTTATTCTAAGTAGTACGCCCCATAACAACTACCCCCCAAAAGTACCCCCTAATAAACCCAAATCAATATGAAAAAATTGTCTTCATGTTATAAATCAATCTCCTTCAAGACATCACTGCATCATTATCCTTTAAAATATAATAAATTACATTAAAATTTAAAATTTAATTCTAATCCTCTTTTCTTTTACACAGATGATAATATTTCTATGTTTTGAATAGTCTTACTATGTCGGTCAATATTTTATGTTATAAAATCCATTTAATTCATATTTTATATCTTCTTATATTTACCAATCTTTAACTTAATTTTTAGTGAATAAAGTGATATTTAATATTAATGAACAAAATTGCCTAATACATTCTTATTTAAACAAAATTTTAAAGAATAGCTTTATAAATTTTATCCTTTTTTATTTTAAAATAAAGAATGCTTTTCATTAATTATTGTAGGAATACATTTGAATTTGGAAAATTAAATGAAGTTAAATTATTAATAACTGAAATTATTGACAGTTAACTCTCTGAAAACCTTGACAATATGGAACTTGTTCAATAGAGAATTCAAAATTAGCTGTACTTTACTACTGGCGGTACTCCTCTATCGAATCTCTAGAGTGAGATAAATTGAATTTAATTTTTGGTGATTCTTTTAGTTAATTTTATTGCCAAAAATTAAATTCAATTTATCTCACTCTAGAGATTCGATAGAGGAGTACCGCCAGTAATAAAGTCCAGCTAATTTTGAATTCTCTATCGAACAAGTTCCATATTGTCTAGATTTTTAGAGAGTTAACTGTCAATAATTTCAGTTATGAATAATTTAACTTCATTTAATTTTCCAAATTCAAATGTATTCCTACAATAATTAATGATAGATTAGTTAGTAGAAGTTTAATTTTTCTTTCCTATAAAAAATTATTATTTTTTTTCATATTATTCAAAAAAATCAGCATCTATTGATAAGTAAACATTAGACCATCGTAAAGATTTTCAGTCTATTCAAAATTTTGATTGTTTTATAATCAGATAAGAATAAATTAAATTACTTTTATATTTGAATTTTTTAACTTAAAACTAGAATGGAAATATTATCTAAAAATTGTGCATAAATCTATATAAAATAAAAGCCTGATTTTTATCATAAAATATAAAAAATTAAAAACATAAAAGCATATATTAATCTATTTTTTAAATTATGTTTAAATAAGATTGTAAACGGCATTTTTGTTCATTGAAAAGTTTATTATGTTCGCTCTGTAAACATTTATATACAATGAAAATTTTTAAGAATTAAAAAAAGGCTTTTAACATAAAAATAACTGACGAAGTGAAACTAATCAAAATATAAAAATACTGTATTCTGATTAAATAATAGAAATTTGAAGTTTTTAATGTAATATTAAAAATATTAAATGATCATGATGATGTGATGTCATGAAGCAAATTATATGAAACCCTGTGAAAATTTTTTCATTTTAATTAGGGTATTTAGGGGGCGCTGGAGGACTATCAAGAAGGGAGGGGGTACTACAAGGAAGGTGGTTAAGGGGGGGGGGTCGGATGTCGGTTGGAACAAGCAATAATGAAGATCTTGGTTATCTTTAGAAAAATATGAGAAAATTTGCAATAAATTCAGATTGAAAAATTAAATGCTAATAATTTGGAGAAATATTACTTATCAATTTTATTTTTTTGAGCATTTATTATTGATGTATTGTAAAAAAAACATAAGGGTAAAGTTCTCCCATTCTATTTTTATATCAATTATATAAGTCATAACTTGTTAAATAAAAAATAACAAGAAATATTCAACTCATAGATATTAAATAATATTTTTATCATTAATATATTAAAATATTTCATTAACTAAAAGTTATTTCCGAACAATTTGAGATATTTTTTAATATTTTTTCTCGATTTATAAAATATAAATTCCAAAAAACGATAAAACAATTAAAAATAAAGTAATGACTTGTATAAGTATTTTTTATTTAATTCTAACATTAATAGAATTTGGCTTTTAGCATACTATATTGTAGGAATAAATTCGAATTTGAGGAAAAAAATTGAATAAATAAAATAAATTGTAATTCAAATTAGTAGCAGTTAAAATTGGCTAATCTTAACGATCTTGGGGTCATTCGATATAGAATTCAAAGTTAGCTGGACTTTGTCATTTGCAGTAATATTTTATTGCATCCCTTGAGCGAGATAACTTGAGTTTAATGTGAGGGTATAATTTAATGAATTAAGATACGTTTAAATAAAGTCAATTAACTCGCTCGGGGGTTCGATGAAATAGTACCGCCATTTACAAAGTTCAGCTAACTTTGGATTCTCTATCAAATGACCCCAAAATCGTTTGAATATGCCACTTAAACTGCCACTAGTTTGAATTACTATTTAATTAATTAATTATAATTTTTTTCTCAAATTCGAATGTATTCCTACATCAATATAAAAACTTTTTGAGCAATAAAGCTGTTATATAATCTTTTACAACACGAAAAATAATTATATTTATCCTCCAGTTAAAATCTCGAATTCAATGGTACTTCATAAAATTTGAAATTATAGTATTTAAATAAGTATATATATAAGATCTATATCTATTATATTTTTATGATTACATAAAATTATAGATATTAAATGTTAAGAATTTTCATATTTTAAGAAAATACATAAAATTTTACTACTTTTCACTAAAGAAGAATATGCAAACTAATCAGCTTAAGTTTAACTTGCAATCATATATCAAGGAATATATATTAATTTATATTTATTTTTGTTGTAATTTTATTTAAAATTAGTGAATTAAATTGATCTAATTTTTGCATTTATAATTTAACTTATATTCTTACTTAGAAAATTAATATTTGGTTTTCCTATAAAAAAATTGATATTTTATTATTAAGAAACGCTTAAATTAAGTAATTTATTCTGACATAAAATTAAAACTGTTAAACTTAAATTATAGATTTGTATTTTATTCAAAGAATGAGTCTTCCATTTTATAATACAGATCTCACTATCATTAATAAATAATAAAAATTTCAAGAAAATATACAGGATAATAATTTATGATAAATGAAACAAGTAATTTATATATATATATATATATATATATTTAAAATCAGGGGGAGGAAAGTTTACTGTTCCCTTCAGAATTTTAAAACTCATACATAAAAAATTTAATTTTTTTAATAAAATTTGTAGATTATCATTATTATTATTATTATAATTTAATATTGTACGGAAATTAATACTGGGGCTTAAGCCAGCCAGATAGAGATAATAAGATATTCATACTTTGACTTTTGGCGATCCAATCTCATCTGTCCAAGGAACGACACCCATATAATGGACTGACTAACTTCACATTATAATCATTAATAATCCAATTTTTAATTATTTAAATATATATTAACTCTTATCTCTTCATAAGATTCTAATATTTTGAAGAAAATAAAAGTCACTAATAAATTATTAATTAAGGCATTTAACTTTTATACAAGGGATCGTTGTAAACTTTGAAATTTATAAATAAAAATATTTGTTTTATATAGGGTGAGGAAATTGAAGCAGTGATAAAAACATTTCTTCGTTAATTTTTGGCAAACGAAATTATTTTTAATATTTGGGACAGGAAAGTTTCCCCCCAAAATCAGTTACTACGCAGTTACTAGTTATGAAGATTTATTTTATAACTTCTTTTTATTTTTAATTAAATGATAATTTTGTATAGACAAATTCTATAATTTATATGATATTTAAATTTTATAATATTAAATTATTATTTTTTGAGAGTAAACTTCATTTTATTATAAATAGAGGAAAAAAATCTTTGATTAATATGTAGTAAATGAAATATAATTTATAAGCATTTACCTTATATAATGGGGCGAAATGGTATATTAAGTATAGCAATATAGCTTTACTTTTCTTAAGATAGTGGAATAATTTATTTGTATATCACAAAACTAATAAAACATTGTAATATTTTTAAAATAGTGCCTTTGTTAATAAGCTTCTAACTAAAAGATGTTTCCAAAATAGATTTTTTATATTTTTGTTTTATTTTTACTCACCCTTTAACTTTTCCTATTAATTTTTTATGAATTACTTTTAAAATGAAGATAAAGCATACACAGGACCAAGCCTTAGAGACAGTCAACTTAACTTGACCGTAACATCAAACTATACTTAAGTCCTTGCCAGTGCTGCCAAGCTCTCAACCTATCAATTCAATCATTAATATTTTTTAATTTATTCATATTGCATTCGTATTATATATTGGGGATTAGTGAAATTACCTATTAATTAATTTAGAATTATAATATTAATTTCTAGATACCTTACCCTTAGAGTTAATTTAATTTTTATTTATTTTTTCAGAATATTTTTATTAAAATACTATTATTTATATCATTAAAAAATGGAATTAGATCAATTACTTATTAGCTTATTGCAAAATTAATATAATTAAATTATTTAATAAACTTATCCACTTGATACTTCAATTTTGTTTAAAATACCCAAAATTCAAAACTAAAAACAAGAATAATATTTTTTAAGATTACCCCATTCGGATGAACTTACTACTGCCATTATATTTAAAATATTTAAGTTAATAAATTTAATTAATTTAAATTATATAATATTTTTGAACGTTTCAGTTAAAACCAAAAAAATTAATAAAATATAACTTAAATATAAACATTGTGATTTGTTTTTAATTGTTCACATTCGTTCTTAATTTTCCTTTATTTTTAGATTGTGTATTTTTTAATTATACAAAACTCAATTATAAAATATTTATAACTATTAATTTTTTATCAGATATAATAAAAGACGTTTTTCGGATATTAACTTTAATAATTAAATTTTTATTTATTTAATTAAATAATGATTTCAACTTTAAAAATTAATAACAATTAATTTAATTTTAGGTTTTAAGTGACAAACTTGTACCCACTCAGAGGTCAAAATGAAATCGTTGTAACACTTAGAGAGCCAACTTGCTTGAGTTTCAATCCATTTATTTATAAAAATAACTATTTTTAATATTATTTCCATAATCAGATTTATTATGCTTTTATAATAATTAATTTTATTTTAAAAACTAAACTAATTTTTACAGAGTAATGATTAAAAATATTAAAAAATAAGTGTGAATGTAAGTAGCTTAGTGAAGCAAATGAGTGCAACTTCTGTAATTTCAGCTGTTGAGAGAGACTCTTAAAATGGAAATATCAATGTCTTTATCAAGAACATCGGCAAAGCTGAGACAAAATCTTTTTAATAGAATTTTTATAAAGTTATTAAGAATTATTCATAAATTAATGATTACAAATTAATGCTTATTTATTGAAATCTTTCCTTGTCCAAGCTACAACTGTTTAAGCCGGAAGATGTCCATTCAATGAAATATGATTGAATAAAAAATATAAATTCTTTTAATTTGTTGTAAATTGAGACCATTCACAGCAAGAAATATATCTTCAATTATTATACAAATTCTATTATTTAGATTGGATTTTAGTGTGATAGATATTTAATATGAACTCTGGATTCAATGAAGTTAGAGTCATTCCAAGGTCTTGAACAAGCAGCAAATTACTCTCAATCGATTCTGATTTATAGTAAAAATATTGAATAAGAAGTGGCTATGATAAAAATTCATAGTTTTACTTCATTATTCAATCTAAACTTAAAAAAATTACAAGTATATTTTTAATTCATTCAATCTACTTAATATTATAATTTATATATATATATATCTGTATTTAAATCATTAAAAATAGAAGAAAATATCTAATATGCTATTTTAATATTGAGATTTACTATTCATTTATAAATTATAAATCAATAAAATTTAATGTGAATATATTATATTTATTTCTTATAGGATAAGCTGGATGAAATAGATTTGAAATTAAGAATTTTTAGATGTTAATGATGATAATGTTTAGTTTATTTGATTTCACTATAATTATAGTATTTATATTTAAATTATTATTGTAGAAGTATTTGTGAATTTGGGAGAATTAATCTATATACTCATAACTAATCAATATACTCACATCATATAAAATTTTAGGTAACGATTAAGCCTTTAATTTTGCTTCAGCTTTGTTAAGCATTTCATAATTAATTGAGATAATTGTTAAATAATGTTAGTTATAATACTAGATAATAGGTGAATTTTATTATTAAATATATATTTTTGGAGGCATTGATAGAATTAATTTCTATGTTTTAATTATTCTTAAAAATTCGTCTTTGAAGAAAAAAGAACATAATTTTCAATTATACTTACCAGATATAGTTCATATTCCACTTTAATAATTCTAGTAAATACTAAAGGATATATGAGTTATTTTATTTTAAATATTTTTGTGACTAATATTGATTCCTTAAATTATCAGGTAAATTATCAAATAAAATCTTATAAGAAACAATCACTTAACTCTTATTTTGGAATTTTATAAATACTATAAGAAATATAAAAAATTGGGGGGGAAAGTTTCCTGCACTCGAGGAAGTTTTCTGCACTTTTTTTATTTTATGTAAAACTTAATATAAATCATTTAATTAAAAATTTTTATGACTCACTAATATTAATAGGATTTTTATACATAATATAAGTAGTTCAAAAAATATAGTCTAACTTTATATAAATGTTGAAAGAACATATAAATTGAAATTGAAATTTCAATAACAATTGGATACTATACTTGGAATTACTTTTAAAATGAGAGGACAATATAATGGCTAAGATACAAAAACCAAAAAATATCAGATGAAATATGTCAAAAATTGGAATCTAAAAAGAGATATTGACTCTTTGATCAATAAATTAAGTATTATTAATTCAATAAAATTCGTTCGGAAGTTGAATTATAGTTGTTATAAAAATATTTTTTATAGAAAAAAATATTTTTTAAAAAAGTGCAGGAACCTTCCCTAAAACTTTTTTTTTATCAACCGGTGCAGGAAACTTTCCCCCCAAAAATTGATTCGCAATATTGAAAAAAATTAAAAATGAATATAGCCACTTAAAAACTAGAATAAATTTATTTTTAAACATGACTCGAGAAAGATTGAGCTTTTAATTTGGAATATTATTTAATTTTTGGTTTAAAATATATAAAATAAAAGTTTATT
This sequence comes from Oxytricha trifallax, assembly GCA_000711775.1. Taxonomy (NCBI): domain Eukaryota; phylum Ciliophora; class Spirotrichea; order Sporadotrichida; family Oxytrichidae; genus Oxytricha; species Oxytricha trifallax. The sequence goes on from ARYC01004007.1 coordinate 51,574, forward strand.
TACAAATTTAAAATGGAGGGTTTTAGACGCGAAATGCTTTTATTTTCCTTTAGCTTCAAATAAAATTATATAAGAATGCATCTAAATAAGTTAAAATAATTTTAAGTTTGAGTGAAAAAACTTCTTAAGCTAAGAAATAACTTATTAAGTCAAGTTAATTTGATTTTGTGATAAGATATAATAAAAAAAACATTAATTATATCCTGCATATTATATATTATTAAAAATAAATTTGACAAAAATTGATAAATATGCAAAGAAAAATTTATCAATAAATTTTATTTAAATAATAATTACTTATTAATATTTATTGTCAATCTCAAATGTGTTCTTCCAATACTTTTATTTGAGATAAAATTTTATTATATTTAAATTTTATAAAAGTATTTTGCGTTATAAATCTATTTTTAGATTAAGTCTGATTATTTCAATGTTTAAAGATTTAGTATTCTTAATACTTTACCATAAAGCTAAAAAACTTAAATTTTATTTGTTCTGCACATTTACAAACTCATAAATGAGGGATTCGCCAAATTTAAATTCCCTATTCTCTATATTTATATTTGAAAAATTAAAAAGTTGTTAATTTTAATTTCTAACAATTTTGATTGATATTAATAATTCTCTAAACAAACTCAGAGTTAAAACCAAAAATTAAGGAAGTATCGAATGGTGAAATTTACTTGTGACAGTCTTAAATAAATGATATTTAATTTTCAATAGACTTGGTTGCATTAATATATATATTTATAAGCTCAATTATAAAATATATATATAAAATTATGATATGTTGCCTAGAGAGCTATCTTTATAATACCTATTATAAACCAAACTGCTGAGAAAAGAATTAATTTAATATTTATTAATAATAAAAAAATATTTATAAATATTATATAGTATCAGCTGAGTATTTAAGGGGCTGGCTCAATTAATTAATAATAAATATATAAAAATGCGTAAGCCTATTTATAGAGCAATATTAGACATTAAAATTAATTTTTAATAGTTAATCCATGGGACAAATTGAAAGATTAAAACTTTATTATATTTTTAAAAGCGAATTAATTGGGGAAAAAAATTGTTTTAATAAAAAAATATCTATTAAAAACTTAACTTAGAGGTTTAAACACTCAGGCAAAGCTTTTCGTCGGCACAAAAGAATTTAGTTCTTTATTAAAGAGTTTAAAATATTAAAATTAAGTAAATTTCTTTTGAAATCTACATTAAAGGCTTTAATTATTATTTGACTTCAATCCTTTTTTAATTTCATAAAATAAAAATTTTTAAACATAATTATATTCTCAAATATATCTACTTTAACAAAATATTAGCGGTTGGTACCTTCTCGCTTATATTAGCTATCTTTTCTATACTCTCCACCTCACTCGATTAATCATCGTTTATTATATTAATTTTGAATAACTTTTAATGAGTATTTTTTATTTTTATTCCATTATTTTTAATTGATTAATTTTTATTAATATTGTAGAAATACATTTGAATTTGGAAAATTAATTATAATTAAATAAATAATAAATCAAAATCGTTGCGCTTAAAGTTGGCCAATTTAAACGATCTTGGGCTCATTCGATAGAGAATTCAAAATTAGCTGGACTTTATTATTGGCGGTACTATTTTATCGCATCCCTGGAGCGAGATAACTACACTTTAATTAAATGCATCTAAATTCATTAAATTATACCCTCACATTAAAGTGGAGTTATCTCGCTCCAGGGATGCGATAAAATAGTACCGCCAATAATAAAGTCCAGCTAATTTTGAATTCTCTATCGAATGAGCCCTAGATCGTTTAAATTGGCCAACTTTAACTGCCACGATTTTGATTTATTATTTATTTAATTATAATTAATTTTCCAAATTCAAATGTATTTTTACAATAATAGTTTGAAAGCAACCACAAACAATCCACCTCATCAGAAGCCTCTAGCCAATAGAGCAATGACTTTTTGGGTCTCCCCAAAGAGAGCCAAATTTTATACGACATTAACAGCGAAAGCCTTAGTACAGGCGTTACTTTCAACCCAAACACAGTTTCTACTGATGTTTCAATTGTTGAAGATCTCATTACCATCAACGCAGTCAACTCTACAAACAGCACAAAGCCACCCGTGCTCAACGCAGCCAGACTTGCTTCCACTGTTTCGTAAAAAAACTAATTTACTGCTATATATCTTATATCAATCAATAAGAGTATATTTAATTAAAATTAATTGTTTAGTACATCTATAACACCATTATTGATCCAACTACTCCAAGACTAATTATAAAGAGCACATAATTAAAATTTAAATATCCCATAAATTTATACACCTATCTTTTGATTTACAATAAGCTATTATATTTAGAATTGACTAGAAAGTTTTATCACCACTGATAAAGTAGTCTATAGAGCTGGAGATGTTATTTTTGTCGAAGTACTCGTTATGCAATCAGTCACAAAGACTCCATTCCAAGCCACTAACGACACTGGTAGAATTTTAAATTAATTATATATATTTAGAATCCAAGTCTCAATGGCTATCTTTTTTAATTATACTTAAATGAAATAAATACAACTTTATTAATAAATCTTCGATGTCTATGGTACTTAACTTGCTGAATCCATGATCTCTGCCTCAACTCAGGGACCAACTTACAGAATTAATTGATTTGGTAATATATCTTCATTTTTCTTAATTTATATTGATTATTTAAAACTGTTGGATTCTCATATAAGATTCCTGAAGATACCTACTATGGTGACTAAATTTTATCTTTAATATTAAATATTAAGTGACTATGCCATCTAAGTTAGAGGAAAAAACTCAAATTTATATAATTTTAGCTTTATCTCTCCCTTAGTAAATACTTTAATCGAAAACATAAGAATTTTTTATTAAAATTTAAGGAAAAGACATCGCTCCATCTTAAAAACTCTTCTAAGTCAGAATGAATCCAAACATCTAACCTGAAGAACCTGTCCAACAAGCTAAATTTGGTGTCCAGATTAAGGTCTTCGGTACTAACTTCAATTTATTTAATCAATAAATTTGGCAAATTTTATTAATTTTTGGCCAGTTAAATTTCATGAAGTCTTATCTTTTGGATTTAGATATAAGAATTCATTTTATTTCTAAAACTTTATAAAAAATTGTAAGGAAATGAAAAAAAATTTAAACAGATAAATCTTGAAATAAAACTTCAACTACGGTGACATGATCTACGGAAAGGTAGTCGTTATGGACCTAGATACTAACAATTTTTAAAAGGTTAATCATATATATTTTCATTTAATTTCACTCTAAAACAAGCCAGCCAAAGTTGGAGGGTATGTTTTCATTAACAGCTAGAGCAACTCATCTGCTTCTCCACAATAACTCAACGAAGGTAAAGCCTTGTTCGGTTTGTATGCATTCCCTGATGCCCTGAACGGAACTAAGTTAATCATTGACGCTTAAGTATACCTTACCTTATAAGATTAAGTTATTCTTAATGCTTCAGTAGCTTTACCAGTTGGCCCTTAACCTACTTAATAGTAAATTGCTAACCAAACTAAGTAAGATTCCCTTGTATAATTCGACCCCACAAGACTTCAAATCGTCTACGTTACTGAGAACATGGCTGACTTAGTCGTCAACACCTCTCAAAAGGTATTCTTCTACGTTTATCTTAAGGGTATGAACGGTCAATTCGATTTCAAGCCAATCACTGATGAGTTCTTCAACATTACAAATGCCAAAGTTAGAGCTTACCAACTACTTGCTAACAACACTATTAAGGATATCGTTGGAAACATCAACTCAACCTATAGTGGGTTCGGATCCTTCGTCTATACTCACTCCCTTGGCTTCTTGCCATTTATTGAGTTCACCATCCCAGGCAACGCTTACCAATTTAACATCACTGAAGTCCCAGAAGCTGGTCTTTCAGATAGAGAAGTCCTCGATGCTAAGATTCACGGTCCATACTTAAATATTATATTATTTTAACTAATTTTTGGGGAAACTTTCATTCATTTTTCACAGTACTATAATCCAAGATTATTCCCTAACGGAACTGTGAGAATCCCCATTGAAATCGACGGTCTCTAAAGCAAGAGAGCAAGATTAATGCTTGAACAAAAAATCAACACTAACCCAGACCAATTCTTTGTTGAGCAACTTAGAGGCTTCAACTTCACACAAAAAGACTACGAGACTAACATGATCTACTCTTACTAAGAGGGTTTCTTCACAGTTGGCTTCGAAGGTATGCCACCAATTATGGTCTTCAACTCTTTCCCTAAACCATACATAATCTTTTATAGCTGGTATTACCAGAATAACTTATTTGGACATGTTTAGCCCATGGAACTTCACTAACACTATTGGCTTCGCTTACTAATACATGCAAGGCCTCATGGAAGTTGAACCTTAACCAGACAATGGCGAAGGAGACTTTAGAAGGTAAATTTATCCATTGAATCATAATTCAAATCTAATCATTTATTTATAGAAACTTGGAGCAATACTGAATTCTATATATAAAATATTTTTTTAATTTTAATACTACAATGAAACTGATGGCCAATGGTATGAAAATCAAGATCAATAAAACAATCATATGTAATTTATAATTATCAGAAATTGATTTAAAAAAGAAGAAATATGCAGAAATAAAGTTGCTCTAGTAAATTTTTGATTTGTTTTTAACTTAATACCTATGATAATTTTAAACAACTCTGGCCCAATGCCACTTCCACAAATCATGAACGTTGTGCAAATAAGTCTTATAATTGTTAAATATCTCTTTAAAAGTCTATCTTACAATTTTCATGTAATTTTGGTTGTTAATTAATTTTTATGTGCAAATCATGTTCAACGCTTCCCAAGTTGTTGATAAGTTCCTTCAAATCACCATCAATGAGTTGGATAACAGATTCAACAACAGTCTTCAACAATTGAACATCACTGAAGATCAAATGAGCAACTACTGGATTATCAGCAACCTCTTCACTCAAATCCCAGGTACTCATATAAATAATAAACTCTATAGATCACATTAATGCGATAATTTTATTACATTATTCTGATCTTAAATTATATTCTTCAAATTTCTTAATATGAAAAATAAGGTACCCCAGCTATTGAAGCCACTTATTTCGACAAATACGGCCCAATCTCTCAATAATAAATCTTCATGATATTTTTATAGCAAATAGGATACTTGCAATATTTAAATCTGTGACGATAAAGTCATTGGTAACGGTGGTAAGAACATCACCCCAGGTGCTTTAAGCGGTAAAGGTGCCATTGACCCCAAAGCTACTACTGGTCTTGATATTACCTACACCCTCCAAAAGAAATTACTTAACAATTCTGACTAATTAATATTTAATGTAATTTTGATAGATTTGGAACGTAATCATGATGCATTTGAAAAAGTAATGCATGCTGTTATTTATTAATTTATAAAACATTGAGTTACTTTCTAACCAATGTATTTTAATTCTGACAACCTTGTCGTTTCAGTGTCCACCAACAACTACTACGACACTAGCGACTTGTTCTTCTTCGCTGTCAAGCAAAAGGAGAGATTCATCCACTTCGAATTCCAAAACTTCACCAAGAGTTTACTATTTATTTATATATTCTTTATAGGGTGCTAAGGATCAACTCAGAACTATTGAAGCCTCTAAATTCAACATCACCAATTTATAATTTGATGAAGATTATAAATGTAATTCAACTATTTTAATGAGTTTCTTTTTTGTGATCACTATTAATAAATATGATTAGTGAATGGAGGTAAACCTCTTAAATTTGTGAAATAGAATTATAAAATTAAAAATTTTATTAATTTTTATCTTGTCTGCCAACATGTACAGAGTCACTGATGACTACGTCACTTTCGCAAACATGACTGGAAACCAATCTTATAAATTATAATATGACATAAAAATAACTAAAATATTTTCTTTATGCTAAATTTAAGTCTTTCTGTAACTTACAGAACATTTCTTAAACTCTTCAAAACTTTATAAGTTATGATAATATTTAATTTATCTTACTGATAATTTTTGAATTATTTCACAACTTTATTAATCTAAAAAAATATTTAAAAACTTGACACAAGAGGAAGCTATGAGCTTGAACCTTACTGAATTAATGAGAATTGGATAAGTTCTCTCAGGTAACCTTACTGCTAAAATTACCAACATTGTTGACCTCATTCCAATCATTAACATTTCACTACCAGGCTTCATCAAGCTATTCTTAATTTTATATATCATGATATTTACTCATGAAACTATAAACCTACTGTATAAAAATGATTGATTTGTAAGCCATGCCTCGCTATTGACCCCTTGATTGTCACTTCATTCTTGGAGCAAATTGGATCTAAACCCTAAATGCAAAATAAATTATAGTATAACAATTAAACATTAAAGTGTAAAAAGTGTATTTGTTAGGTTTATCCAATTCTTCAAGAAGCCAGCTAACATCCCTAAGATTTCAATCACCACCAACAAACAAACCTACATCGCAGGTGAACAAGTCAATGTTACTGTTAAAGTTAGTCCACAAGCCGGTTTGACTTTCAGTCCCACCACTCTTCAATATTGCTTAAATGAAATTAGTTAAATTATTGCAAATTATATAGAAATAAGTTAAATGGAAGGTTAGGAAGATTATGAATTGGTGCAGATAATTATGCCAAACTTCTATTTATTAAATAATTTATGAATATTTATTGGAATGAAATATTTACAAAGAATAATCAATTTTTATTTTAATTTAGAAAGATTCTTATTTATTAATTGCTTCGAAATTTTTGATAATTGAATTTTTCAAATTTAATATTTCTATTTCAATTAAGTGATATATCCATATTATTTTTGTTTTAATCAAAATTGTTTACTTATTGCCATATTAAAAATTAATTATGAAACATCTTTTTGTTTTTATTATAAAATACTTGCAAGTATTAGTTAATGAAGATCTTAACTTTGGTTATATTGACACCATTGGAAAGAGTTCATTACCAGGTCAAATCTAAACTTTTTGCTTATATATTAAATGGTTTATTAACTTTAATATAGTTTACTTTGATAATGACGCCGACACTAAGATGTGGCAATTCATGCAACCAGACTCACTTGCTGATCATTCAAAATAAAAGATAGGCTTTTATCTATACATTTCTTTGCAAGATAATTTAAGAATTTAATATATTGGTTCGGTTAACCAGCAAACAACAGCAAAGACGCTAACTTGGAAATCTTCTTGGCTTTACAAAGTCTCAGATACCAAACTTTCGAAACTCAAGCCTTAGCCATCTCTATGTCAAAACAATCCAGTTCAGATAATGGTATAATGGGTTTGAGTATGGATGAGATGAGCAGAGCTTTCGGTTTGAATTTCTTGAGATACGCTGAAAATCAAACTGCTGATGCTATTAACTTCAACAGTTCAGGTGGTCCAGTTCCCGTAGCAACCACTCCTGCCCCAACAACAAGAGCCGCAACCACTACAAAAGCTGCTACCACTACTAAAGCCCCATCAACTACCCCTTCACCAACAACAAAGGCTTCAACAACCACTAAAGCTGCTACTACTACTAAAGCCTCAGGAAGTACTTCATCTTCCACAACCAGACCACCCACAACCCTTTTACTTAATATCTTTTAGTTATTAATTCAAACCCCAGCTGGTTCAACACAAACTGTCGGTGGTTCTACACCACCATCTGGATCTACCCCAGCTGCTGGTGGTTCCACTCCTGCTGCTGGTTCCACACCTGCTGCTGGTTCCACTCCTGCTGCTGGATCTACCCCATCTGCTGGCGGTTCCACTCCTGCTGCTGGTTCCACTCCTGCTGATGGCACCACTCCAAATGGTTCAACATAATAACCATAGGAATCAACTCCAGCACCAATGACAACATCTTAAAATGGTGAATCCACCAACCCACCAATGGACACAGGAATCAATAAATAGCATCAATCTAAATTTTAGTTATCTCTTTATCCTTTATCGTAATGTGTTGAATGCCAACAATGGACCCCACTGGAACAAGCGCACCATAAACTACCCCAAGTGATAACGGTGAAAACAATGGAGGAAACAACGGAGGTATGTAAGTACCATTCTTTGATCAATCAATCTTCATGTTTTTTTTAAATTAATTTATAAATTAAATTATTCAACATAAATTCTAAATTCCTTTGATTATTTTTTGAAAACATTTTTTAGTATTTGTTTTTTGATTTTTCAAATTATAGAAGTTAACAATATTAAACAGAATAAAATTTTACAAAAATTAATTTAATTAAGATTCAAATAATTGCAATGAAAATTTCATATAATATAAAAGAAGCTACATTTTTAAACCATAATTAAAACTAAGAAAATAATGATACTGAGCAAAAGTCATATTTCAAAGGGAATTATTAAGAATTAAAATATTTAATGTTTATAATATTTGATGTTCGGAGGTCTTCCACACGATGCTTTTGAATACATCAGACCAAGAACATAAGACTTAAACTAAGGCCCCATTCCAAAGGTTCTTTCCAACTGGACTCTTAATTAATTAATATTCATAATAATGCTTGATTAATATTTAAGCCTTAATCAAATATACAGTATATTTATAGTAAAACCAATGACTCACGATATTCCAGAAAACTATAACAGAGGTGACGCACAAGATCTCTCCGAGACTTTGTTCTGGTCAACTGGCGCAAGAGTCAAGCAAGACGGAACTTACAACTTCACATTCAAGACTTCAGACCTTTTATCCAACTTCAAAATCAAGGTATCCACTTTCAATTTAGAAAAAGAATGAGGTATGTTTATTGTATTTAGGACATCATTTACTCTAAATTTTAAGAAATTCAAGAAAAAGAAATAATAATCAACATTTTAAATTTATATTATCCTATCTGCCTTGTCTTTACAATTCAGTCTCAAATTATCCTGGTTATTTTAGCCCATATGATGCAAATCCAGTTTCCCGCTCTCCTGATTGAATATGAGAACGATTGTACGAATCAAACATCCTCTCAAGCTAATCGCTCTATCATTCATTCTAAATGTTTCTTAAAAGAATCAAGTTGCTTATTATAAACATTAAAAGAAGCAGAGCTTGTCATTAAAGAATATATTCATTGAGCTTTTGCTTCGTTGAAAAATTTGATATCTTCTCGCTCTCTTGTTGTCTCTGACATTTGTTTGTTTTGCATCTTAACATGCAATTATTGTCAAAGATATTAAGCTATTTTTGGCATAAAGCTGCCACTATTAAGCTAGAGCAACAAATAGATAGCAGCTATAAGAATTTTGCAGATATTTTTTAGTGGAGTCTTTGCCCAAATGAAGCCTAGAGTTCCAGAATCGGCACTAAGCAATCTCGAATGATCTTAACTTTCTATTCTACAAAGTTCCAAGACTGCACTGAGGATTTTGAGGTCCCTGGGGAATTTGGGGTCCCTGAGGAAAATGAGGTCCCTGGGGATTTTGAGGTCCATGTAGAAAAAGAGGTCCCTTTAGAAAATGAGGTTTGAGGAAAATGAGGTCCTGAGGAAATTGAGGTCCCTGGGGAAAATGAGGTCCCTGGGGAAATTAGGTCCAATATAAAATGAAGCCTTTAGTATTGAAAAAGGTTTACTTTTTACAATAATGTTTCAAATGTATGCTACTGATTATTATCACAGAAGTTTAGCAAAGCTCAGATTGAGTTGAACTCATAATACAATCCTCATTTTAAAACCAATTCAAGCTAAAGGCTTCATCCTCGATTGACTCGAAATGAAGTTAAGCTTAATTAAAAAGATTGAAACCTTGCAGTACTTTAAGATAGTGGGAATTTTCGATGCCCTGATAAAAAGCTGATTTCTCAATTATGATAAGAAACTCCAACTTCTCCACTTAATGACAAAGTTTAATAATGACACTTCAATCATCAATAAAATCACTTTTAAATTTGAATTCAAAATACTAACCCACACAATCAACTTGTACTAAAAAAATCTTCAAATGCTGAATCAACCAGGTGCATTGACTAACGTGCATGACTTAATACTGTTTCTCAGATTTAAATGCTTGAATCCAACACAAGACTCACCAGTCTACTTAAGCTTCTAATCAATTCATGAACTTACCAACATACCTTGCTCATTGGTTAAGAGTATATGCACAGTTAAAAGCTAAAAAGCAAATGATAATAATCGAATATGGAAAGTTGCCAAGCTATCTGATGATAACGTTGAATTTCTCACTAATTAGACAACCTTGCAGCATTAGGCTGGAATGACTTTAGGGGAGAGATGCGTGGTGTTCCATAGGAAGTTCCCAGAGTTGAGAATCTCTCCCTCCAAACTTTCTCGAATTTATAAGGAAAAAGGAATTAAGAGAAAGTTCATTTGAGTAAACAAATACATGAGCCCTACTTAAAATCTTAAAACAATAGAGCTATTTTAAGAGATGAGAAGATAGCTAACTAATGCACTAGAGGAAGGAAGGTAGTATTTATTGACGAGGTGATGTTTACATACTCTACTAATCTCAAGCAAGAGTACAGCAATAAGAACATGAATATCATTGTGAAAGACAAGCTATAATTCACAAAAAGTATTGCTGTGGTTGCTGGAGTATCTCCTGACAAAGGTCTTGAACTTTACTATAGTTATGAGAGGTCAGTAGACATTGAAAAGTTTTATGACTTCATCATAGGCCTGCGTGAATAGAATTTAAGATGTAGACTTGCTGTGGTTCTAGACAATCTAAGAGTGCATCACAGCAAAAAGATCAAGGCATTGACCGAGGAGCTCGGCATCACTCTCATATTTACTCCGCCTTACTCACCTCAATACAATCCTATAGAGAATTACTTTTCGGTGCTTAAGAACCAGTTCAAGAGGATGAAGATGAAGATTGTCGGATAGGACGAGAAGTTTGATGCTAAACGAGTATTGAGATAAGCATTCAGCAGTGTAGATGATGATGTTATTAGAGAAATATGCAAGAATGAAAAAGTTTGATTTATGACTTTAAGTTAAATTATGCCTTAAAAACTCATATGTTAAATCTAATTGCGTTGGTGTTCATCATGCCAGTATCGGATTAAGATTCAAACATGGTGGTGTTCGTTTCAATCAGTCGAGGTCCATCACTTGGCCTGGTGCCTTTACTAACTGATGCATGCTCTATTCCTCTGAATCGTTTAAGTGACAAAACTTTTGGAGGCGATTGCTTAGGCTTTCACGCCTTCATCAATTTCGTTGATGCTTTTAATAGTTGCATGGTCCTCCCCGATTTTTCTAAGATTTAGTTAGTTAAAGATATAGTAAGTTACTTGAGATGAAAGGATGGCTGGTCAACTGGGAGAACCAGTCGTCAGAGATGAGTATGTAGTCATTCTTTTGACCTTGCCCATCACCACCGATTCTACTCACCCTTGACTTGTTGATGATGTGTGAGAGATACTCGGGCTGGATTGTGTTAAGAACGTTGAAGAAGTATTGCCTGTCAATAGGCTTGGACTTTTCTGACATATCAGGCAGATATATGCTGAGCTCTTGGTCGTCACACACTTGTAAATATAGCTGCCTTACTGAAAGTTCATCGTACTTTGGCACCTTCACCATCTTGATCTGGTCCATTTTCAAAAGTCTCTTGCTTCCCTTGAAAATCAGACGGAGGTATTCTCTGTTGATGCCCTCTATAGGTGGCATGTAGTATCCCACTATAAATGTTAGGGACAGCTATTCTTACGAATCTCAGTTAGATAGGTGTAGAGGTCCACTTTGGACTTGAACTTCCCCCCAAGCTCATGGGGTGTGATCTTCAAAATGCTCTCCTCAGCTTGACTATCACTCATCTGAAATTGTTGATGTGATCTTTTCTGAGAAATTGTCTCCATATATGAAATTCTCTATTGCCAATTAAAAATAAAATATTATTTATCACTTTAACTATAAGAAAAACAGCAAGGTTAATCGAAAAGTCTCTTGTGAATGTGGATTAATCTTGACTGGTATATATTTTCAAAAAAAGGGGGAGAAGTCCGTTGAAATTTTTTCACAAACTGGTAAAAATTTTGTATGGAATATTATTGTGATTTTTTGTGATTTCTTGCCAATTTTTGTGATTTTTGTGATCTTTTTGGCCTTTTTTTGTGATTTTTTTGAAAAAAAGTTGTGGTCATTTTTTTAGTCACAGTCCCCCCCTTTTATTGATTTAATCCATTAAAGATATCTAGTTCAAGATTAAGTAATTTAAATTTGAATATATTAAATTTTAAAAAATCACAAATTCAAAAATTTTAATATGAGCAGCTCCTAAGTCTCGATGTATGACAGCGATGACTCACGATTTCATTCTAACCCCTCTACATGTAAATCTCTCTCATCATCGATATCTAAGTTATCGAGAGAACTCAACAAAAGGGACTTAAAAATAAATCACAAAGAAAGTGATATCAAAACTATCAAGACCTACAACGACTTCAAGCAATATTATGATCAGACAGATGCTGTGTCTCTATCCTCGGAAGCGAAGATGATCTTAGGAATGATCACAAACAAATACTAAAAGACTTTTAAGGATATCCAAAATCACCCCAAGTTTAAAGTATCTCCTCTTAATGAGTTTGATTGAGAACTCCTCAAGAACTATATTAGAGTGAGGAGACAACATCTGAAACGAAATGTAAACAGCATTAAAATGAAGGAATCCTCAATGCTAAAAAAAAAGATGCTCCGTTGATGACATGGCAATCAATGATCACAAAGGCATCTAGAAGCTACGAGTTTAGACTCCAATCCAAACTCCTAAGTAAGCCTCCTAAACCTAGAATGATATGTCGTAGTTGTCATAGTTCATCATTCAGCACTTCTCGGAGCTTGGGGATGGATATCAAAATAGCGTTATCTAAAAGTTGAATTCGGCCCTGCTATCGGATAGGGATTTTTACAGCTAGAGTGTGGACACCTAAATCAAGCATCAGCAGCAGTACATAATAGAACTCTTTTCAAGAATAGGGAGATCTAGTGCATAGAGTAGGAACTCACAAATTACTCATAATCACAGATCTTGAAGTTCCATTTGGGAGCATGCTTGATTATTAAAGAGTTATCCTTGGAGGGCCAGACTCTCATTCACACACTTTATCCAAGCTTGACACACCATGTCGATATCTTATTGTTTGATGAAGCTGAGAAAATAGTCTTGGGAGTAATGGCATCATCAATCAACCGACATCTGAAGGACACAAATTAGCCAATGACAGCGGGGTTAGTTAGTCTACTTCTGGATTTGAATTCTCTTTAGTCGCTCAAGACAATCACTTTACCTGAGAGCATACTAAGCTTCCAATAGCATTTAGAAAAAAGTGGATTCAGCGTAAGTGAAGCTGGGATGATTGTAAAATGTAGAGAAAATTTTTTATATGAGGATTGCATCTCATCTCTCAGGAGGGTCAACAAACTTTACAGGGAAGATCTAGTTAAAATGCTTTCAATAACAAAAGTAAAGTAAGACCCATCAAATCAAATAAATGAACTGCTTGCAATATTCTCTCAAAGGAGAATAATATTGACAATTGATAAAAATTGTTAAAATTTCCAGAATTAAATGAATAATCAAGAATTTATACACGCTATTA